>JAOTQE010118283.1:0-12759 GCA_025631205.1 Nesometra sesokonis
ATTAAAC
This sequence comes from Nesometra sesokonis, assembly GCA_025631205.1. Taxonomy (NCBI): domain Eukaryota; kingdom Metazoa; phylum Echinodermata; class Crinoidea; order Comatulida; family Antedonidae; genus Nesometra; species Nesometra sesokonis. The sequence goes on from JAOTQE010118283.1 coordinate 8, forward strand.
AATTTTTAAATACACTAATTTCTATTTTCCAGTTCTTAACTTTGATGCTACTTTGATATGATCAAGTTAACTTCAAAATTAATGTTGATGATTGTTTGGTCATTTTCAGGTGACAATATATCTTTAAAGAACAAGTACCATTTTAGACCAGATCTGACCTTGCAGGATGATTTTGTTTAACTACAGCAGAGTTCAAATTGCAAATTACTGGTTTAACAATTGCTTACAAACGAAATAGCGCCCCAAGATGTAGTTAAGAGATTTTCCCTTTGTCTGTATTTATTTTATAATACATAAACAAATGAAATATAAAATTACACATGCCATGGAATAAAATTATAAATATATAAATAATGCTACTATTACTCATATTTATTATATTGGAACAGTGATTTACAAATGAACTATACTATTAAATCTATTGTTGGGTATATTCATTACCCAACGAACAAGGAAGTTAAGTCATTTGGGAACTTGAAATTGAAACCGTTTACACTTCCACTCCAGGTTCATTCTGAAAAAGTTTGAAGCTTAATGCATTCTGCTTCACTGTCTCGTGACCGTTGGAGAGACGTTTTGACCCACAATTGACTTTTTACAATGTTAACACTACAAATTGATCTTGCATTTGTATGTCCCGAGATGGCAAAATTTGGGACGATCCCGTAATTGTGTTGGCAGTGTAAAAGCAGTTTTACAGAATGTTTTGCAGCTAAACAAGTTCCATTGTCAACTGCCATTACATCTTCTTAAAGTTATAGTCTGCTTGGTAAGAGCGCCACCAATCGATCCTACGGGACATGCTCTCAGCAATTAATTGAACATATACAATATGTGATTGTTTATATGCGCTCTAAGGAAGCATAAAAACACTATAGAAAAGATCAGTGTTCACATAACTCTTAAATATGATTAATCAATGGCTGTTGAAGGAGGAGGGGTGTGTCTAAGATGAATGATTGGTGATTCTCGTCATAAACAAAGAGATCAAAGAGATTAAATGTCAGTTAGCAATGGAAATTGTTTTTCTCCAAAACATTCTGTAACCATTAGTTGTACATCCCCATTAGAAAGTTTTGTCAAATCTTATCACAATGGATAATTGGATTAGTTTACACTTAATTGCTTAGCTTTACAGTATATTCATATCCTTTATAAACATTTAATGTAATAAGCCAGTGAGGTGGTTAATTCAAAATTTCCCTACATTTCTTTGAAAATGTTGGGTAAAATTGATCAAACTCATTAATGAAAATGTGCACGTAATGACACTTTTTTTTGTAAACAAATTTCTCTACTTAAACTTCTTTATCATCATTGTACAGCATGCTTAGCTTCTCCTCCATAGCTGCTAACGATTTTGTGGTTACGTCCTCTGACATGACACGTTGCATCTTAGGTGGATTTTCAACATCGTCAATCGTTTCCGGTAAGGGTTTGCCAATAGTTTCTGGCAGTTGAAGCGACAGAAATCCAGTAATGAGCGATGCTCCTCCAAAAAGTGTATATGTTCTATTAAAACCCTAGAAATTGAAAAAAAAAATTAAATATATTTTCATTGATATAGGCCTATAGGAAAGATTTTGACCTTCGCGGAGCAGGGTACTTTTAGGGGTTTGCTTTTTATGGGGCTATCACAAGACAAATAACTCAAAATTTTGAAAACTAGCTGGCCATTCAATCGTACAATTGAATATCACTTTTGTCATTAAATGCAACAAAATTATCGAAGCCACGTGACAGAAAATCAACCAATCAAATGGCAAGGATATACTTAGACGTGTTATAACAGTAAATATCTACATGCCATTTTCTGGTCTAACTAGAATCTATGCATGATTTATATACAACACATATTGATTGCTGTAAACTTGTGACACAGTGAAATCTATTACTTGAAGATGTTGAGAACCTGCAACCTTTCCTCAGGCCTATGCCCTCTTGAAAATACTAGACCATACTCTTCACATCACCAAGGGCCAATATACTTCACTATTGACCTGATGAGCAGTCTATATTTGTATACTATAGATTTCACCATCACCATTTCACTTACCATAGTGGAGACTATAGGAGCTGCAATTCCACCAATCCGAGCTGCAGCTGAGAAAACTCCTAATCCTGAGTTTCTACAGTACAAAGATTGAATTAAGTTAAAAAAAGAATGAAATTGGTAAAAAAAATAGCAAAATCTTAAACTCAATCCAGACTATCAAATTTTCTTTAACAAAAAATTGATGTCTATATATGGTCATAATGACGTCACACCATGACCATATATAGAAATATCATTACCATATATGGTTATCATCAAAGTTTTTTTGTCAAATAAATTTGATAGTCTGGATTTAGCTTTATCTGAATACAGTCAATCCTCCCTGTACATACATCCCTAATAGATGAACCTCTCCCATAATGAACACTCATTCATTCAAAAGCATATCTAATCAGTGCATTTGGTACCTCACATTAAGGAGCCACCTACCGTTAGCAGCCGCAGACACATTTAGGCAGTGAATAGGGTTTATGACAATATACTTTGCGTAAGCACTCACCAAAAAGCTTATGCTTTTGGGGTAATTAATACAATTCCTAGTATGCAGTAAAAAATCCAAAATGACATAATTTTATTTGTTTTACCTAATTAATTAAGCAAAGGTTTTTGTATGGTATGCCTACATAATCATCAATAGCCTCATCTAGTGAAGAAGACAACAATAGAGATAATTTGCAATTATTGTATAGATGATTTTAAAAGTTTGATCCTCTATCAGCTGAAACTATCATAAGCAACCACCTCCTGTATAGGGACACTTTCTGGTTCAATTGTATCTATTTGGTAAAATTTCATTCAAATTCACAGGAATTAGCTTAGATTCTCACAAAAATAATTGGTGAAAATCCTAGAATCCCATGTTTTTGTTCGGTTGTTTACTTATATATTTCTTCAACCGTTACATTTTCACAAAAATGTATTGTTTAATTTATTTGTGTCTGTGTCTTTATATTATTTATAATTTTTAATAGTATCAGTAGTTAAATTCACATCACTGATGAGGAGAACTAATGCGTTGAATGAGTTTCATCAACAGTGATAAGATACATAAACAAACAAAAATGCATGTTCGTGCATGTACTGTACAAATTCTGCTATGAAAATAACTGTAGAAATGTGGGTAATCTTACATGTTTGAGCCAAACTTTGTGAGAATCCAAGATGATTCTCCTCACATGATTTTTCGGATTCTCGCTGAAATTTTAACACTGAAGACATATGACATGTTATTCAGATTTTAAGAAAATTTTGTAATCATGTTATGTTTTATATTATTATGTAATATAAATACACCTATTATAGAAACAATTTAGCTTTGATTATAATTTTAAAACACCGGTTTTGATTGCCATTTTCAATTCTGGGCAAAAATGCCAAAGCTCAAGCTGTTGATGTGTTATAAGGTCATACAACACTACTACAATGCACGAATGCAATTTTTACAATTGAAAGAGCCTATTAGTAACTACACACACGTATGATAATGGTCACTTCTTATTTCAAGACACCGATTAATTTAACTTCTCACAGTTTAAAGAATTTAATGCCTTTGGTTTACATTGTTAATTACAATAAAATTTTTATATATTTGAGCAGAAAGAACACTTCTGAATTATAACTATATGAAAAACATACACACACGTATGGTAACGGTAACATCTTATGTCAAGACATAAATTAATTTAACTTCTCAAATTTTAAAGAATTTAATGCCATTAGTGTTTATAGTTAAAAATATAATTGTTATACATTTGAGCGGAAAGAACTTATAACTGAATTATAAAAATATGAAGGGCATTTTAAAACTACAGTAATATATTGAACTCATAATTTACATTTTAAAAGTGCATCATGTGATCTTTAATTTAGAAACAAATTATTGTAAGCTCGGATAGATCATATGATGAATGTCACAACCTACTACCAACTTGGTAGGTCCAGGTAAGAACTTGATCTATTGGCAAAGACAATAAAGGTAATTGTGCGATTATTGTATAAGTAATTTTTTTAAAGATTGACCCTCTATCGAATTAATCTATCATAAGCGGCCACCTCCTGGACATTTTCGTGGTACGGGAGGTTCAAACATATCTAAATGTTAATTTTATAAAAAAAAGTTATTGAAAGCTTGATAGATCCTATCTATGCCATATCCTCCTACCAACTTTGATGGTGGAGGTAATATCTTTTAGGCCAGGCACTCACTGTGTCGTGCCACGGTCTCACAACAGTCGCTCGACTACACCGCCGCTCTCTCTGTGTGTGGTGTGGTTTCCAGATGCGATGACAGTCTTCTACTCATCAGCCGACCGTATTTTGGTGATTCAACAGGGAAATCACTGAAAAAAACCGTCGGCTGACGAGTAGAAAACTGTCATCACGTCTGGAAACCACATACACAGGGAGTGACATTTTAGGCATGCGACCGTTGTCGCAGTGAGTGCCAGGCTTTATAAATGTTTACCTTAGTACTGTTGGTAGTAGTTCACTGGAGTAGATGTAAGCAGTATTGAATGCAGATGATATGCATAGTTTACCAGCCATTGCACAATATATTATAACTGGACTATCCCCTTGTGCATCTTGAAAAAAAAAAAAAAAAAGAATTTATTAACATTATCTCATTCCACATAGAAGTATAAATGGGTACCTTCTTCTTGTATCCACACAAAACTCCTACTAGCAGGGCTACAGCCAGAATAGAAAAGCATATGAGGCGACGCTGGGGCTCAAGTGGTGCAAGACAATATATATTTTATAAATATATTTGGGGAAAGGCATGGCAAAACCACCAAGTTGTCGAACAGGAAATTATTAAAAAAATAAGCAAATAAACAACAGGAAATATAAAAAAATACAAAAAAAATTGTCTATTTTTTTCTATAGCATTGGTTATAATGTTCCGATTTTGATACTTGACCCTTCATTTTGTACTATGGATTTGAGTATTCAAATTTTCAATTTTGCAACAACTTGGTGGTTTTGCCATGCCTTTCCCCAAATATATTTATAAAATATATATTGTCTTGCACCACTTGAGCCCCAGCGTCGCCTCATATGCTTTTCTATTCTGGCTGTAGCCCTGCTAGTAGGAGTTTTGTGTGGATACAAGAAGAAGGTACCCATTTATACTTCTATGTGGAGTGAGATAATGTTAATAAATTCTTTTTTTTTGTAGTAGGTTTGTGTTTCATAATGTGTTAGTAACCAAAGATACAGGTGATGTTGTTGTATGTTCGTATACCTTAATTTCTTTAGAGTGATTACCAATTGTCACTCAATTAAAACGCTGCCAGTGGAATTACCCGCTGGGCCACATCCACCCATACCAACTACTAGAGTCAGACTTGCCTAAGTTGACTTTACCTAAGTCATATAATTTCTAAGTCAAATTTATTTTTCATGCCAAATTGACGTGCTTTGTGTGACTTGTATGGCAGAGCAATTAAGGCAGGGGAACCGTGAGCCATAGCAAAAACAACAGCATATGTTCGAGGCCCGCTCACACTATGGTTCTGGTGATGGAACAAGTCTTCTCCAAATATAAACCATAGGTCCAGTGTACACATATGGCTCACATGCACTATAAAGAACCCAGTACACCTTTCGAGCCAGTAGGGGGTTACCCACGTGTACTGGCCCATATATCCACTGCTATGGACAGATGAATGAGCACCTGTATCGGGCATCAGTAGAAAGTCATATGAATTTGTAACATCTGGCCCACAGCGCCTTTAAACTCTACTGTATAAGACACTATATCTAACTACATTTTACATTAATTCACAATGTTTAAGTCAAATGTTGTTTCAATGCAACTCTATGCAAGTTTGACTTTACTTATATAAATAGAAAGTTAAAGGTCAGTACTTACCTACGTATAATGGTTTAAGTAGTAAACCAACACAGGCTGCACCTCCTAACAGAAACGATCCACTGAAAAATCTTTTCCTGCCAACTCTAAAAACAATTTAGACTGTTAAAGGTGGCTTTACACAAGATTAAAAACAACATTTTTTAGAAAATTCACATGCCAGTATGCAGAAAAGGTGGCGCAGCACTTGCAGTTCAGAATCTCAATCAAGAGGTTGTGGTTCGAGACTCACTCATGCCAGTTGTTGTGCACCTGAGCATTGTACTTTACTTACATTGCTTCAGTCTGTATGATGGGTACAGGCAAATTGCTGGGAAGTAACCTGCGATGGACTAGCGTCCCATACAGAGGGAGTATCATACTCTCATCTGCTTCACGCTACTGAAAATGGAAATAAGCTCCAGCCCTATGAGCCTTCAGGCTTGGAACAAGGATGCAGCTTGAAGACTCAATGTATTTTTTTTGGTTCATAATAATGATAACAATAATAATATTTATTCGGCATCTACTGACAGTATTGCCAGGAAAGAGGATGGGCATAAACCCGAACAAAAATTTGTACTCTTTTCCAACTGAACTACCAAATAATAAAATACACTTTAATTAACTACTAAAAATTAGATAGAGATAAAACAGCTTATAAACAATTAATAAAACAGCTTATAAACAATTAAATTGGCTGTTCTGAACTGAATTCCTATCTAGTTTGAATGCAACTTGTTCTCCACAGGCATTTCAACCATCATGGTACCATGATTCTTAGGAATTTCACTATGAGGCTTGACAGTTTGCCATGATGCCTAAAACATCTTCCATGATGCTTGGAATTTCCCATTTGATGCCTTAAAGTTGGTCATGATGTTTGAAAGGTTATTTTAGTCTCAGAATGCTATTTAGGACATTTAATGCCTCTTAATTATTGAAGTATCCAACATCGCCCCCCCCCCCCCCATTATGATTGTCTTAGATGATGCTTACCTATGATGCTAGGGAGAACATTGATCTTTATCAGGTGCGGATCCAAGGGGGCGCAGAGGGGCGTGCGCTCCCCCCCCCCCCATTTTTGCCAAAACATAGTTGCAACCCCACTTATATTAGGTGCGCCGGGTCGAAAATAAAAAAGAAAAAGCTGAAACACGATCAAAATAGGGTACCAGGGCACCAAAATGGGATAAAACCTTTTTTTTTTTTTTTTGCTCGTCAGGGAAAATGCGGCAACCCCGCCCACCCGGATTGGGGATTGGAAAAGTGCGCCCCCCTCTTTCGGCGGACCCTGGATCCGCGCCTGTTTATGTAAATCAAGTCTGATGCTTATTTTTATATTTTTCCACAAGGTAACCATTTACAACAAATTTGATGAGATCAATGTACATATGTACGTATGTATGTATGTACTTATGTAATTTTTGAATGTATGAACATATGAATGCATGCACGTATATGCATATGTAAAAACAGGTGCAAATAACTATCAGATACATACATGGATGTATATTTACTAATAATTTATACTGCACAATAAATTTTCGAACTTATCATCAATGAAACATAGACAAACTATACACACAAAATAAATTAAGAAATGTTTAATGAAAAGCGTAGCATCACCTTACCTATCAATTAATACGATACACAAAACATATCCTGGAATTTCTGACAAACCAGAGAGGGCGACATTCAAGTACAAATTATCGCCAAGATTCCCTGAACTCATTGTTAGACCATAGTACACAAAGCTACATGTAAACCTGTAAATTAAAAATATATATATCAGCACTCACAGAAATAAGCCCAACATCTTATGGTAAGCACAAATTTACACTGTGACACTCTAATTCTGACAGGCAAGAGAGCAATCCGTACTTGTCAATCTAACTGTATGTAACAATCAAGTGATTAGTTACGGATGTTCCATAAACTCGTTCAAAGACTTCAGTCAATCTGAGCACCACATGATCTTTCTCAGTCGCGCATATGTGACCTAAGAACAGTGGGCTTGACCCTTGAGAGGTAAAATAACATAAAATTAGCATAAAGTATGAAGATGAGGTCCTCAAGCGCCCCTTTCAGCGAAAAAGAAGCGTGAAGTTAACCTACCACCACAAAAAGCCGTCAATTAGGAGAAATAACTTTTTTTGCTAATCAAAACCACATCAGGGTTGAGCACCCGCCCCTCTTCTCCAAATCCTGGATATGCCCCTGTTTGTAGTAGACTAGGCGCAAAAACAAGTAAATTTGACAATAAGACGTGGAATGCTGCGCACAGTAGCTGTAGCTGGTCAGTGTCACAAACTGTTTGTGCACTGCACACCATTACTTTTAATTTATCCAACAAAACTGGGCTAGTCTATTCTACAACTGCCTATACAAGGGGATTGACGATTAGAGTGCGGCTACTGATCCAACAATACAAGCAAGATCAGTGTTTCAATGAATCGGATTCTGTATCGTGCTTGCTTTTATACTATTATCAACATCTTCTATGCAAATTTCAAATTTCTGCAACTACACCTGAGGTGAAAGTCGCTGAGTGTAGTAGCCTGAGGTGTTATTCGCAATTTGCAAAACTCCAGAAACAAAAATATAATATTTTGTATACAGTTTTAATAAGGAAGCAAGCATTTAAAAGTGTATTTATAACGATATTTTAATTCAATTTTAATGTTAATGTATTACCAGTTGATGATTAATTTCATATTAGTTAATTAGTTTCATATCTCGTAGATATTTAAAGTGACACCCATACAATGCTGGTTATTAGACATTATATATGGAAAGAACAAAACGCAAATAGCCAATAACGTGGATGAAAAGACCGACAGACCAACAGACAGACCGACATTTTTGAAAAGCTGTTTATAGAGTTTTAACACAGATTATATCTCGAGACTCATTCATTAGCTTTCCTTGTAGGACAATCAAGATTTTGCTTTATTTTAATGTATTACTTACCATGCAAATATTTGAATCAATACTTGTTTTCTAAATACTGGAGTTCTCAGCAAATCTGAATAGCTTGAATTTGTTTTCTTTTTTGAGTTTTGTTTTCTGGATTCTAGAATTACCTTCACCCGTTTACCATTTTGAATCGCAATTCTCGATAGAACGTCTTCTGCCTCAGATATCCGTCCTTGTGAATAAAGCCATCTTGGTGATTCTGGGATGACCCTAAATAAAATAACAAAATGCATGCGCACTTATAAAATCTTCATATTTTAGCATGCTTGAGTTACAATCTAGAATACATAGGCGTAACTCAATTTAGCATTTGTAGGGTGTAATGCATAGATTTATTACTTACGGCTAGATAGTGAATTTAACACTGTAGAATTGCAATCCCATGTAGGCGACTATTATTGACGGTAGTCAGCCTTTGTCACAAACTTGCAAGTTAAATAATAAATTTTTTTTTTTTTATAATTATTTTATTTTTAACATATTTTTGCTATACATACAAATTATTTACATATGTTGCATATATTTTATGTTGTCATTGTCATTATATTTTGGATTCAATTTACTTGCATTCATAGATAAATTTGAACCTTGCAGGTTAAAACATAATATTTGATTGGTTGGATTTTAGACATATCATTCAATAGTAGGTGCTTCCATGGAATTGCACTTTAGGGCTATGCATTCTGTGAAAGCTCACTATCTAGCTGTTAAAATAATTCATCTATGATGTTAACGCACTGGATAATGTCTTGTAAAAATTGTTATAGAAAGAAATTATCACTCTTCCCAGTCTCAGGTCCCAAGTTGTAGAACACAATTTCTAAAGATTTTCTTGTTGTCATCCAGCCACCATTTATGTGAAGTATATTTCTTAATGTGTGTGTAAAAGTAATCTGATTAAAAGCTTAATACCTTCTTTATTATGAAAAATAGTTTCTGACATCTTTTGTCAATGTTAAAACATATCCTTGGTGTTCACTAAAAATGGTGCTAAATTTCACAGTTGCTTACTGCTAAACAATATTTTGAAAAATAGGCTAATTTATGTTGAAATTGTGAAACTTTCACAAAACCTGAAAATTCCTGGGAAAACTGAATTCCAGGAGAAAATTTGATAATTCCAGAAAATCGGGAGGTGATCCAAGATTCCTGGAGACTCAAGGACTGTCCTCGAGACTTGGGGGCTCTGCAGTCTCATAGTAGATTATGAAGAATGACACTGCTAACAGATGGTGTTAGAAAAACTTACGAAAAATGTTGAGTCATCTGCCAAAGTACTGTAACTTGAGTTTTAACAGTGCAATTCCATATTTTATAAGAGTTTAAATAACATGTAAATGTGTCTGTGTTGTATGGTGAGCACTCTCCTGTGAGCATTGTCAACTTTCAAGTAATATCAGTAACCTTTTAAAAATGTAAATTCAGTGCTTTTTGTTTGATTTTACTTTTATTAAAAAATTGCTTAGTATAAATTGCTTTATTGTAAATTCTCGATGCAATTCAATCATCTTGCAATTTGTGAATATGATGGATAAATGAATAAATAAATAAATTATGGTAAAGTTGAAAGTCACTAGATTTAATAGCTACAATTAACTAGTCCAATAGGCTAGTCACAAACTAGCTTAGTGAGATAATCACAAGAAAAAGATAAATCAACACTAGTAATTCGCTTCCCAATTGGCTTAGAAACCAAAAGGTACTGGGTGTGGAAAACAGGATTTCGTGCCTCGAACAAGACATCCATTCATAGAAGCCTATGTGAAGAGAGACTATCTAATGTGGCTGTAGAGGTCGCCTAGACCAGTTTAAACTTCGACTTGAAACGTTAGAAAAGATTTGGAAATTTTATTTAAAGAAGACTTTGACGTACACAATTAATATTTTTGTATACAAGGGTTTATATGTTGTAAATGTGTTTATTAAATTTTTATGATTAAGACTAGGTTTAAAAGTATTATTCACAAAAATAATATAAGTTAATAAAAAACGAAGTAAAGATTGAAAGAAAAAAAGGAAATAAATCATGGAGCAGCTCAAAACGGTTTCCAAAAATAAATATGAAGTATGTGTTTATACATAATTTAGGGACACTAATCATCAGAGGCTAAATGTCCAATGAGCCTATCACGTTTAATAAAATTGAATTTAAGCCCTGATGAGTACTTCTTTTCTTATAACTAAAAACAATTCAACTTTATAAGCATTAATAATGTGACTTTGTTTAGAAAAATAATATATAAGTATACTTACCATGTAATTAGTGTTAAAACGTAGAAAGGTAGAGATGTAAACAAGATAAGACTCCTCCAAGTATTTATATAATATGCTTCCACAGAAAATACCTGCAAAATAATATAGTGTTATTGCCTCAACTAAAGTAGTTGGCGTTATGTTTTAATCATGTTGGTTTGTGTGTAGTGTTTTTTTGCAGCATATCTTAAAAAGAGATGTAAACAAAACAAGACTCCTCCAAGTATTTATATAATATGCTTCCACAGAAAATGACTACAAAGTAATATAGTGTTATTACCTCCGCCAAAGAAGTTGGCGACGTTATGTTTTTAGTCATTTTGGTGTGTGTGTAGTGTTTTTTTTTTTTTCCCAGCATAACTTAAAAAAGTAATTGACAGATTCTGACAAAAAATTTTCAGGGAAGTTTGGAAATGACCCAAGGAACAATCACGCCTTGCCTTCTGAAAATTGCATGAGTGCTACAAATTGCTCTCTTCAACACATTCAAGTGAGCTGTTGGCATGTTTGTATCTTGGTGTGTAGAAATTTACCAAATTTAGGTGAGCTGTGAATGGCACATCTCAGGGAATTTTAGATGGGTGTTAGGTGAGTGATCATTCTCTCTCAGCTCAAAAGGCAAGGCCTGAACAATTGATTAAATTTAGGTGAAGAACTGTGGCTGCATGTGCCTGTTGGGGGCTCCGCAATCGTCTGCATTGGCCGATCAATTATGATAACTGGTCATAGGAAAAGTCACTTGCCGTAATTTTTTTAAATATTTATGACTTATGCTGTGCCATGTATCTGAACACCCTGGTCATTACGCCGCAGAGTAGCTTATGCCCTTGCTTATGATATACTCCTCTTAAGCCATGAATCTGAAAATACCCTAAGAAGGATACAGTATTAGACTGTGCTAATACTTAAAATAAAAAACGTGGGTTTTTTTTATTACGGCCTTTGGGTTAAATAACAAGTCGTTCACAATAGTTTTAAAAACCAGGGGCAGATTTAGGGGGGGGGGCGCAACCGGCGCACGCCCCCCACCCTATTATCGTCAAAATGTAGTTGTGCCCCCTTATATTCGGTGCGCCGGATCCAAAATCTGCAACAAAAACCCAAAATACGGCTAATATACGGCACCAGAGCACAAAAATAGCGAAGTTGGAGAAGCGACCCTTTTTTTTTTGCTCGTCAGGAAAACCTTAAGAACCACGCCCACCCAGAATTTAACAGTGCGCCCGGGCAAATTTTGACATTGTCTCATTATTACTTGATTCAGTGTGTTATTAACTCAGTATATTTGGTAAGTTTTTTGTTCAGATGTTTCCCCAATATTCAATTTTAGAGGTAAAAACCAATTTTGTGACATGTGACTGCACAGTGGGATTGGCATAGTTTTTTAACTCTAGTCAGGGGCGCAGCCAGAGAGGGGGGGTCAGGACTTTTTTTTTCTAGTAAAAATGTGAAGAGTATTATAGTATAGCATGAATTGTAAACCAGCAATTGTTAATAATGCAGACTGAAACTCAACTCCGCATACGCATGGAACCATATCTTAAAAAGAGATGTAAACAAAACAAGACTCCTCCAAGTATTTATATAATATGCTTCCACAGAAAATGACTA
>JAOTQE010118294.1:0-12758 GCA_025631205.1 Nesometra sesokonis
CTGAACTTTTACAAATTAATAATTTTTAGTTTTTAAAAGGTAAAATGTGTCATTTTAAAGTCGACAGAGGCTTTTTGCGCATGCAATTTCAACCTAAAAATGTGCGACGTACGAAATGGAAATCCCCGTCGCGGCCGACTCACAGTCACAACAACGATATTTCAATTTCAATTACTAATAGCATTAGTAATTGAAGCATGCGGTACACAGCGGCCGTGCATATAACGGACAAATTGATTTTTACTTCCTTGTTTATCCGATCAGCCATGTTGTTGAAAAGACGAATAAAACATTAAAGAATAATAATGTTTTTTATTAAAACAATCATTTTAGGTTTAAAAAATAGTTTTTACACCGCTTGTATACTTTAACGACCGTCCGCGTGTGTAGGCTATCTGTCTGTGGAGAGTTTACATTTTCGGCCTTACGAATTTTATATCGTCGGTGTATAAGACGCACACCAAATTTTGTGACCAAAATTGCATATTGAAGGTGCGACTTATACACCGAAATATACGGTATTTCTCCACCAACACAGTTTTTTTTTATTTATTAAAGTCTATGTCCTTCTCTCGTATATATTTGTGAAAAACTTTAACAGCAGCTCTTGTATGTTAGTAATTCTTTATAATCAACAATATGTAGTCAATCGTGCGAAACGCCAAATTTTAACAGGTGGCTAGGGTTAGGACTAGCTCTTGTGTGTTCGCGCAATTACAGTATAAAAACAATTCGCTCGTTTGGTGAAGTAACATCATCGGCTAATATTGAACTATGCGCGTTTAAATATCATATATTGAACAAGTCAAAATGGCATAATAATAATTGCTCATAATGCTGGTCATAAGAAAACAAATTCACAATATGAAGTATGGGGTTTTTGTCTTATTTAATTAATTAATTGACTATTATCAATGGTATATTTTTAAAAAAATGTATCAAAAATATAATTAAAACGGATTTACAAAGAACGTTATATTGCAAAGCAAAACAAAATCTACATATTAGCATCCAGATCCATATAAATTTACAGCATACAACCGAAATAATGTGTTCATAATGATTGATAGTTTCCATGGTAATAAGCAGTCTAATTATTATAATAGAAAACAATGACTGTAGAAATGCAAGTGACATTTATAAGTTCAAACACATGATGTCAGTTTAAATTTCTCTTTGTTTTATTTCATCTGTTTGTTTTATACAACTCACTAGTTTTTCACTTACAGTATATTGTTAATTCAAAATTTATTTGTATTTTCTTACTCAGTTGTACATAATATATAGCTAAATTGTAGTTTAAGTGAATTGATGGCCTTGCACGGCCTTGATGAAAAACACCACAAGGTGATCAAGTTTCCCGTGTTGAAATAAATTTATTATTATTATTATTAAATAAAGTGCATATTATTTAATTTGAAAAAAGTAATTAAAAAGCTTTTTATTAAAAAATGATAATGCCTACATAAATTGTCTGAATAGATTTTTTGAATAATAGAAAATTGAAACTTGTAGTATAACAATGTGATTGATGGTTTTCTATATTAAATGTGAAAAGCGTAAATTTAAGGAATCATTAAAGGTTGACTCACGGCTCAGTCGCACTGCTTAGTACACTATGTTTAGACTGCCCGCAACTGTACGCGTGGTAGGCCCCGAGGCAACGCCAAAAAGAAACGAAACAGAGTAAGACTAATTATCAAGATCATACATCAATAGAAAACCACATTCATCAATTTCACAGCTTCCTCATAATATCTAACAAAATGAGAAAGATTTTTTTTTATTAAATCGATATTGCCTTATGATCCTTCGAAAAAATGCAATAAGTGAATATTGTGTATATAATATACTTGCGGACTGAGTCAGTATTATTGAATGAGGGATGATGTCGTCGGTAACTTTAAAGCGATGTATTGTTGTTATGTTATGATAGACTAAACCTCTCAAAAGCCGATACTTAAATGTACGTTTGTTATTACAAAGAGGTCAACAGACTTTCCTAGTAACTATACTCATGAAATTAAAGCCACATGCACACTGGAAAGATTTTGGTAAAACTAACTGATCCACTGGTTAGTTTTATCAAAATACGTTCAATGTGAACAGTCCAGGAAGTTTCCTCTTAAACTGTGCCTTCGTTTAATTTACTTTCATTTTGCTATAAGTACTAACCAAGCCAGTTTTACAAAGTATGAAAGTCCAATGTGAACAGAGTAACTCTGGAAACTTCCTGTGTCACACTGTCTTATACAAATATACAATGCATTGAGAGTTTCTGGTTAAAACTATGGACAGAGGTGCCTCCAAATACAATAGAACTATTTACTGAGCAGTCAGAAAGTGAATAGTACTATTTGGATGCACCAAGGCCCATAGTTTCAACCAGAAACTCTAAATTGGTTAAGACGTCGTTTAACATGACCGTTCGACGAAAGCAAAGATCAATGGGTTCGAGTCACACCACAGAAGGGTCTGGCTATTTTTTTTTACAGTTTAGTTATGTTTGAATGAACATTCCAATTACTGTATTTAAATATGCTTGTCTTCCATTCCTTTTTTTCGTGCAAGATCTAAGAAAAAGTAAAATGTTAAATACATGCGATCTGGCCTACTAGTGCTAGAGTAATTAGAAAGGTCCACTAATCAACTTCAAGTAAGAAAGTATAATGCATACTCCAAGCAATGAGATACACGCCATCGTAACAGGATTCAATATTTCAACATAAATTATGTCATCATCAAGAATGATGATGACATAATTTATGTAAAAACATTGAATCCTGTCACGATGGCGTGAATCTAATTTCTTGGAGTATGCATTACACTTTCTTACTAGAGTAATTAATAATAGAAGAATGTTTCTACTCCTCGAGATCGCATTGGAAGCGCGGACCTTGTGAGTGAACACTTTTGTTTATACTGGAATTTTTCAAATGGGGAGAAAAAATAACACAGAGCCAGTATAGCAACGTAACTCATGGTACTGACATCCGTTATGAAATCAAACTTAGGAGATGAAAGTGGGTTGGCCATCACCTAACAAGTTGATCCGACAACAAGATGTGGAAAGCTGTGCATCATATAAATAAAAGAAAGTTAATCCTTAATAACTTTTTACATGTGTTCAAGCATCAGACTAATATCATTATTTGAAGTGTAAAATACAGTTACATTTAAAGTGATTAGGCCTAAGGTAGCAGCAGTAGTCGGTCGGTGTTCGTGCAGTGCACACCATCACTTCACCCCATTCTCCAACCGCCTAAATATATATAAAAGGTGACTGAAGTTTTAGCGTGCAGATACTGATCCAAAACTATACAAACAAGATTAGCGAGCATATGAAGTGATTTAGCATTGTGCTTGCTTTTATAGTGTTAACATCATCTGCCATGCAAATTTCACATTTCTGGGACTACGCCTGAGACAAAAGTCGCCGAGTGTAGTAGCCTGAGGCATTTTGTCCTCTGATTTCTGTAGCCCGAGGTGGTAGTCGCAATTGCCACATTTTTAGAATTAAAACTAATATATTGTATACAGTTTTAACAGTGAAGTAAGCATTTACAAGTGTATTTTTAACAATATTTTATTTCAATTTTAATGTCAATGTATTACCATTTGATAATGAATTGTTTTTATATCCTGTAGATATTTAAAGTGACACCCACACAATGCTGGTTATTAGAAGTTATATAAGTAAAGAACAAAACGCAAATATTCACAAACGTGTGTGACCAGACTGACAGACAAACAGACAGACTGACATTTTTGAAAAGCCACTTTCCATCTAAAAAGACCAGTGGACAACAATCATATTGCACTGATGGCTATTAGAAGGGAGGAGAGAAGCAATTGAACAAGATGAAAAGATGAAGGTGAGAAATATTGTTAATGTTAATGTTGTTATATTTATATGATGCTTAAACAATCTTCGATTGTCTCAAAGCGCTTAAAAGTAGGAGATTAAAGAAAAATACAAACTACAGCGAACTAAAAAGGTGCTCCAATTGAAGGAGCCTCTTGGATAGATGTGGGAAGATTGCCCCACAGCTGCAACTGCAAAGGCCCTGTCTCTGTATGTTTTCAAGCAACTAAGTGGAACAAAAAGTACACATGCACTAGTAAAAAAAAAAAGAGAAACATGGTAGACCAAGGTAACTTGGTGACAATCAATTGAACAAGAAAAGAAATAAAAGAAACAGATGAATATTAGATATGTCCTATTTAGTTCTATGGCAACCAGAAGGAAGAAGGAAGTGAGGCAGACCTGGAGGTGACATGGAGACGATAAAGAAGGAGACAAAAAAGGATGGATATCAAATGTTTAGTTTAAAAATTGAAAATTGAAACCAGAATGGTAACAAGCAGCAGACCAAGGTAACATTTATATAAACAATTTAACAAGAAGGGAAGAAGGGGAAAAACAGGATGGCAGAAGCAGTGGTAAACATTTAGGAGGGATGAAGAAAATATGTTATGGTCTCTTATGTGCCACATAAAACCATGTTAACGTCTTATGTGGTGGAAGCATTTGGTGCAGTGGTTGCGGTTCAGAATCCAAATCGAGAGGTCGGTGGTTCCCGACTCACTCACGACAGTTGCTTCTGCAGCTGCAACAACGCACTTTACTCACACTGCTTCAGTCTACCCAGCTGTATGATGGGTACCGGCAAATTGCTCGGAAGTAACCTGCAATGGACTAGAGTCTCATCCAGGGGGAGTATCGTACTCTCATCTGCTTCACGCTACTGAAGCTGAAAATAAGCTCTAACCCTATGAGCCTTCTGGCTCGGACAATGGATTTACTTATGTGCCACAGGGAAGAAAGAGGATAGTTGAAGTGAGCGAGGTTATTGTATTTATCTCAACATTTAATGCTGATATAATTTTAATTATTTTGTCTATTGATTATATCAGTAATTTTAATAAAATAAGTGCTTTAATAAAAGAGATTGTTTAGTTTTAGATAGTTTGAATTTCCAAAAATACATCAACTGTTATTATTCCCTAGGGAGACCAAAAATGGGATATTTATTTTACACTATACAGATCATTAGCCTGAACTCTTCTCAACCTTATTTGCTTTGAAATCAGTTTTGAATTTATTTTATGGGATTATTATTCCTCAGGGAAAACAGGGAAACCTGTTTCATTTCCACAAATAAATGACCTGGTATCATATATTTCCTCAACATTGGCTTCAACTTGTTGTTTGCGACACATCTTTCCATCAAGCCCCCATTCTATAACTACGCCATTAATATTAGAATATAACTATGACAGGCAGGAAACCGCACACATTAATTGACGTATGTGTACTGTTGTTTCCATAAAGGCAATCTCCAGGGTGTATTTTCCAGTAACTCATCTATTCTATTACTTTGTGTTACTTTGCCATTAATCATATTTTTTATTCAACCTTTTTTGTTTGATCATATGCTTTGATTATTCTAACGTACTCCCGCGAGATATGGGAAAAGTGCGTAAATGATTGATACACCGTCTTATGTACTTACATGGATAAATTTCCACTACGCTTATAGCAGTGTGTTCCTTTTTATGCCTTAGCTATAAATAAGAGGCATTATACCAGATTTTAAACAAAATTGGTCTCTAGTTGACTAGTAAGAAACACACTGAAATAGCCAAGGTCATATATACGAGAAAAATGAAAAACTGCAATTTTTATTGCTTTTTACTATCTGTATATATCTTATTTTGTTTAACGCTGTTCATAAATATTTGAAAAGAAAATGGTAACAGTAAAAGGTTTACTACAATTAAAATATTCAACGCTACTAGGCCTAATTAAACTATTTAAATTTATTTATTTACCAAAATAGATCAACATAGTTCTAAAAATTTGTTTTTTTTAAATACTGTATGATCCTGTTATACTGATATAAAAATTACAATCAAGAAACAAAACCAATTAGTTTAAATATCATGCTAAAACTTGTAACAATTGAACATAATAGGCAAAAAAATAAAATCAAAGAAATTGTCAGCCAACCAGTCGTCAACCAACCAATTGGCAGCCAACCAACAATCATCAACCAACAATGTCAACAAACTAACCAATTCAAATCACAAATCGTAAACCCACCACTCAATCAATCAATCAACCAAACAATGTCAACCAACCAACCAAGTTAACCAACTAATTCAGGGGCGTCACCAGCTTTTAGCAAGAGGGGGTGCATTTTTGTAAAAAAAGGGAAAAAACGTATCTACTCCAGGATCCGCCCCTGGAGTATTCATCTTGACAAGCAAAAAAAACCCCAAAAAACAATAAACAAAAAAAAACGTTATTTACCACATATTCTGTGCTTTTGATGTGCGCTTGACTCAGCTGCAGCTCCGTTATTGTTTCTTGTGCGCTTGACTCAACTGCAGCTCTGTTATTGTTTCTTTTTAGGTCTCGAGGAGGGTGCTTTCGCACCCTCCGCATTCCCCCCCCCTGGTGACGCCCTTGCAATTCTGACAAACCAAGAAGCATTCAATCACCAATTAAACATCAACCAATCAACTAGCAATCACGATATAGCATTGGTGTAGCAATGAACCACCCAACTAGTCAAACAATGGTGACGATGATTATGAAGGCACACATTGATAATGATGAATGACGAAGACGATGATGTCAACGATGATGAAGGTGATGATAGATGATGATGATAGATGCCAATGATGGTGATGATGATGATAGATGCCGATGATGGTGATGATTATGATGGTGATGATGATAGATACCGATGATGGTGATGATGATGATGATAAATGTTGATGATGGTGATGCCGATGTTGGTGATGACGATGATGATGACGATGATGACGATGATGATGACAATGATGATGATGATGGTGATGGTAATGATGATAGTGATGATGATGATGATGATTGATGACGATGATGATGGTGGTGATGATGATGATAATGATGATTAATTATGACAATGATGATGACGATGATGGTGATGATGATGACAATGATGATGATGATGATGATAGATGCCGATGATGATAGATGCCGATGATGGTGATGATGACGATGATGATAGATGATGATGATGATGATGGATGACGATGATGATAGTGATGATGATGATGATGATTATGACAATGATGATGATGCTGATGATGGTGATGACAATGATGAAGACAAAGTTGATGATACTGATGAAGATTATAATAATGGTGAAGAAAATAACAATGGCAATAAAAAGGAACAATTTTTCTCATTTTACTGTGAAAAACTATTATCAAATATCTCAAAGAATATTATCACTTAAAAAAAATTATACATTGGTATTGATCGAAAGTCATTAAATAACCTTTGACCTCGTCAAAGGAACACATTACTGACACATTCGTTTAAAATGCGGAAGGAAATATTCATAATTAATGAAACACCTGAATGAAATGAGAAATTAAGTCCAATCATTCATCATATGAGCAACCATAGCATTTATAATGATTCGTTGTAGGATTATAATATATCCCAGTAGCTAGGCCATGCATATGTTACAAACACCTATGCCTACTCCATCATCCACTTTCCCACATCCATATTGTGATGGATCTACAGCCAGGGGTAGCCTAGGATTCATTTATGTAAGAAATGTCGTTTTCTAGGGATATAAATTCATCATTCCTTCTTACGTAAGCTACTCCAAAAATACTCTCCAAGCAACATGTTTCCTAACTACAACTGACAGATGAGTAAGAAATTTAGCAGAAAAAATGCTAAAGCCTGTTTTCCTGTTGATCGTTAATCCCAAAAACGGTGATTTGAATCAACGTTTTTGATCGTTAATTTTGAAAAATGAAGATTTCACAACGATCGACAGAAAAAGGGGTCACTTTCAATCGTTAAAAAAACTTTGACGATTTGGATTGTCAAAGTTAAACTGAGTTCAACTTTGACGATTTGGATTGTTAAATTTGGGTGCTCACGAGGCAACATTGCCCGTGGCAAAAATTTACATGTTTTGGGCCTAGAAATAAATCACACATTTTGATTATTTATTATATTTTCACGAGTTGTAACTTGCTTCAGAACATGAAATACACAATTAACTAATATGAGGCATAACATGGCAAAACAACCAAGTTGTAGGAAAATTGAAAATTGAGTTAATGTTAGAACTTTTCACAAGCTTCAAAATTAGGGGTTAATCATCACAATCGAACATCTATAACTGAAGTTATTGGATAAAATATACAACAATTTCCTTTGTATTTGTTTATATTTACTGTTGTTTATTTGCTTATTTCTCAGTAAGGTTCTTTGCGACAACTTGGTGGTTTTGCCATGACTAGCCTCATATATAAAATTGCTGTTGAAAAGTTCGTTAAATTTTTTTTTATTTTGCGACTTTAATTTGGCGCGACAATTTACAAATTTTGTTGCGCACAGCGTAGAAATAAGCGGAAATATAGCGGTCCAGCGTGATTTGAATTTTATTGTTAATTTTTTAATGTTTTCATAACGATTCAAAATGAATAATGATCGACGGAAACACAGGCTTAGCATTAGACAATGTCAGTTCAAGGATCCTTAAAGAATACTAGAGAACATTAATATTGTATTCCTCAAGGACATTATGTTTTCCCACCGGAAGGTTAAACTAATCACATATAATGTTATTAAAGCTGAATCATTGAATAATCTATTACATAGGATACATTAAATGTACCTATTATATTACATAATTCCACTATCTTTAATGTTCCAATTAGTATGCCCTTTGTAACTTCAAACAGATGTTTCATCACGGGAAAATTCCAGTAAAATAGTATTGGCACTCTCAACAATTGTTTTTTTTTTACTCAGAATATTTTTTTTTAATCTATCTCTATCTTTTGGATTTAATTGCTTTTAAATTTGTTTACAATCCTATTAAAATGTAAAACTTACTTCATTTGTGGCAAAACCAAGCCAAAGAGAAAAAAATGGAAAAATTTAGTTTAAATTTAATAGATTTTTGGAAAAAAAACCAGCAAAAATGTTGCATTTTTTCAGAAAGGTTTCCTTGACATTAGAAAGTCGTCGGCAGGTTTGCGGTGGTCACAAACACTGTAAAGTTGGAGTGTTTGCTTCCTCCAACTACATACATGGTATATGGTATGAACCAATTGTTATTAAAACTGAAATCCTATTAGAATTTCTGGTGCCATTTCTACTCTCTAAAACATCATGAGACTAATCCCATATGACTATATTCACCACAAGACACCAATCATTAAACAAGGGGTTAAAGATTAATAAATATTTTCATCTATTTCTTTAAAGCATTCATCAGAATTAATTCTTGAAATTGTCCAGTGAAGATGCAGGTTATATGAAGATTCAATTTTGCAATGACTGCCTACTCCAAATCCCTATATCTATCATATGGGAATTGCACGCTGTTGAGGCTTGTGAACCGTGGCCTGTATGGAGCCATCATGTATCCTTTAACAAGTTCAATGCTGCAATACCGAAACACAAAACACCCAGAATGTCTGGGTTGCTTCTCAAGAGAGAAACTGAATAACAATTAAAATCAGTATTTTACAATTAATGACTGGATCTAAATCTCTGGAACCTCTTTAGTACTGTACTGGCAAAACCCGCAACACATTAAAATTGATCAAAATCTATGTAAATATTTATGAATTTAGACTAAAAGAAATAGGACAGACACTTTAAAAATAAAAATAAAAAAGTAATACGATTTAGATGATGTTCTAATAAAGTTCATAAATATATTGAAAGCTTTAATACATTTATTTTGATAGAACCTAAAAAAACATAATGCATTGGAAAGTAATTACTGTAAAAGAAAATAAAAAGGCACAAAAGTAATTACAATATACATAACTGCAAATGACGAAGTTACATTAGGCCTAAATTAAATCGTTATGTTACCGAACACAGGTTTTTTTTTCAAAACTGGGTCAGGCGGTCGGTCAGGAAATATTTTTTTAATAGGTGCATGTTATTATACCTCAATAACTCAACCATTCTTATTTCATATTTTGCAATAACCAAGTATTTCTTATAATTATCGAGTAACTTTATATGTATCTTTTACAATTTTCTGCAAAAAAAGCTGACCTTGATTTGTAAGGTTTTGGGTTGGTCGGGCTTGGGCAAGTTTTTAATTTTGCACTTACCTTCTATTGCTTTTAAAATCCCAGTTCCTAAAAACAAGTAAAATCGACCTTCTCATTTACACACCCCTTGAGCTTGAAGGTGTTTGTAAATGAGAAAGTTTGTAAATCAGAAGGTTCATGAAAACTGATCAAATAAGGCCTCCAAAATACTTCTTTGTGTTTTATTTTGTTCTCTTAGTTTTTAAAACATGTTTAAATGAACTAGGAGGAAATTTGCAAAACAAAGAAATATCATTGATGATAAATTATTGGATAATTACATAATTGGCTACTATTTTAGTGATGTTGTTCCTTAAAAAAAATAACTCTGTTAACATGGTAGATACTGGTAGTGACAAGGTAGAGTTAACCCCATAAAAAACTACCATATCAAAGGATACTAACAAGGTTATGGTCAGCAATGCTCTACAAACATAGAAAAATACAGCCATTATTTAGAATAAACCCTTAAGACATTAATAACATCAACAGACAGGATAATTATATACTACATAAGTAGGTAGTTCTCTGTGGTGATAGGTAAATCTCCCTAGTAATTTAACATGGTAGATCTACCAAGTCAGAGGGTGTTATTTTTGTCAAAGAATAGTAAAATAGAAGGTTTGTAAATGAAAAGTCGTA
The DNA here is from genome assembly GCA_025631205.1 of Nesometra sesokonis. Classification (NCBI taxonomy): domain Eukaryota; kingdom Metazoa; phylum Echinodermata; class Crinoidea; order Comatulida; family Antedonidae; genus Nesometra; species Nesometra sesokonis. Next base: position 10,783 of record JAOTQE010118294.1, read on the forward strand.
AATGAGAAATTTGACTGTATAGGTAACTCTATAGTTCTGCCTTTATTGTTGTAACTGGTAACCGGGTGTTGCCCTTTATGCACTTCAGGCTGGAACAATTTTTCTGAACTACTTTTTTTCTGCTGAATATTCATTTTTTCTACTAATTATTCATAACGGACAATATATGATTTTCTTTGGTTGATTAACGTCTCGCTGTAAATGCCTGCGATGAACTCCAACGGAGACTGTTGAAAGCCTTTTTGATATTGTGCGAATAAGTCAGATTTGAGGAATCTTTGAGGTATGGATTTATAGATAACTTGAAATTATGATATTTAAATCTATTTGTTCAGAGAAGCCTAGTATTTTGGCTTAGCCTGCCGCCTCAGGCTTAGCGAGATTTCAAATTAGTGTGGGATTCTGACTTTGGCAGTCGGAGTCTATTGGGCTCGAGTGGGAGAGAAATTGCATCTATCTATGCTATGCAGTAGTTTTCGTGGACAGCTGAGAGTGTGGACTGGTAGGCCTACTGGTACTAAACTAAGCCCATACGCTATTCAGAACGAATATAGGCCTAGAATAAAACATCATTATTTTGAAGTAACTACATGAAAATACATACCTCAAAGATCACTTGAGAGTCAGGATTTGTTCTTTCGAACCAAGTGTGACAATGTGTTTTCTGGAAGTTTTGAGGGGTGTCAAATGATCAGGCTCACAGACAATCGGGCCTAGAGGATCGGGGCCAAATAGCGACTATCGGGCCCATGATCATATGGACAATCAGCCCCAACTCGACGATTATAAAAATCTCATTCCAAACATTTTTTACATTACTAAAACCAAAACATTCTTCATTTAATAACAAAAAGAAGTTAAAAAATAATATATTATGCCATAATTAGCAAATTTTACTTGATCGGTTTACCCACGCATATTCAAATAAATACTTTTTGAGACAGTGACGACTGACGCTAAGATGAATCAGGCCCATTGTAATGGACGATTGGGCCCAAATAAACTGGGTCTGATCGTCTTGGGCCTGATTGTCTGTGGGCCCGATCGTCTATAACCTGCTTTGATCAGAGAGGGCTGGGATATTTCACAGCCTAATTAATAATAAAAGAAAATAAATATTCAGCAGAAAAATGTCAAAAAGTGTTCCAGCCTGGAAATTATTTGCTTTAAAATTTGGTTGAATTGTTTTCTTCTAAAATTTAGTTCTGTTGTCAACCGATTGCTAGCCAAGTGGATAAAACATTTAAATTGCAATTATATTCAAGCATGGTTTCAATTCCCCTTTACGACCACAAAAATGAAAGCGCCCTCTAATTTTTCTGATTTTGAGAGAAAAAAGATCCAGTACTCAGTTGCTTATTCATATCTGCCAACGTTTGTGCTCTCGAAAGGGGTAGATCGTCTCGTCGTTTAATACAAATGCACCAGTGCCATCTTATTTGACGAGCAAAAAAAAAGGTCATTCCACCCCGATTCCCATTGTTGAGCGGAGTTTAGTCTGAAAATGGTTACTTTTAGTGCAAATTCAATATGTTTTTTTTTTTGTGTTTTTGGTGGATTTTATAGTTGGCCTTATGTACATTTTTGTTTTGGTACTGAATTTCAAAAAGCGGTAGAATTTCTATGCAAAAGCGGTACACGGTAGGAAGCTCAAAGAAGCAGCAGCCTACCACCAAAATCGGTAGGGCTGGCAGGTATGCTTATTTTATCAGACAGGCCGTTCTAGGGAGAATTGTTATAAGTGGTCTTTAGACAGTCTTAACGTTAAGACCATCTATAATGGTGACATCACACACGGTCTTTAATTATAGACCATTGCTACACCAGTCTTAGCAGTTGGTGGTCTTAAATATTAAATCCTACTCGTAGGAGAATATGTTAATGCTTATGAGGAAGTTTTTCAATTGTTAATTGCTTTATATGTAATAATTGAGAATTCTAATATGATTTATATACTTTTTTGTATTTGCATATGC
>JAOTQE010118305.1:0-12758 GCA_025631205.1 Nesometra sesokonis
TGTCAATGTTTCTAAAAGCTCTTAACAAAAATTGACAGAAAGAAATAAGAAGAAAAAAAAGATGATGATGATGATGACTTCGTACAGAAACAATAGCTGATTCCGCTATGTAGCGGATCAGCTAATAAACATGGTTAGTGAGTACAAGAATAATTAGGTTTAATTCAGCACAAAATCTCATGCTGATAGGCTAGCTTCATGCTCTGCTCTACAGCAGGCAAAACACTATTGTAGCCCTGCCTATATTTTACACAACTTGGATTTTAAGGATCGCATGGATTATGTACGACTTCTGGTCACGTACCATATGTAAATTGTAGGTTCCACTGTATATATATTTTTGCAAAACCCAAATAGAAAACAACATATATACATGTTGACTAGCACTTTTGCTCTAAAAACAATAGCTAGTAATAAACATACTTTTGTAAAATTGAGTCCAGCATCCTTAAATGCAGCTGCTTGCCAGGTCAGTAACCTTGCACTTTGAACTTTAACCTCCATGTCCGCTAACTTGGATTGTATCATTTGCATCTTGCTTATTGGTGCTCCGAATGCTTCACGTTTGGCTGAGTAATCAATAGCACAATCAAGGGCGGCCTTAAGATTACAAAAAATAATATGGTTTAATGTAGTTTTATTGTTCTTTCATCATCATCACAATTATATCGTCGTTTGCCAAACTTCTCTTAAAGTGCTGACATGTATACTAGCTTATGCATGTTCACCAGTAATGTTGCCAACGTGTGCACTACTTAGAACTTGTGACTCATGTATGTGTGAGTTACATGCCAGCATACATTGAAAAGTTTTAAGTATGTGCAAAACTTTTCCACGAGATCTATGTACATCAGCATGCTTCAGTGTGCTCTTATAAAATTACCCGTAACACATTCAACGTATGCCTGCATATTCCCCAAAATCCTCATGGTTAGGCTTGACTCACTAACAGGCCTACTGTAGGTCCTAAGTCTAGCCTGAACCTGTTTAACTGATGCAGGCCTAAGTCTACAGTATTTTATATATTATATACTGCATTAATCCTGATAAGTTTCAATGAAAGAGGTAATGGCAGTTGAGTTGAGCATACATATTTACTTGCATCTTCATGCTCAAACCTTCAGAGGTAACACTAGTAGAAAATGTGATAAGATAAAACTTGTAGTAATCAACTAACCTGTGCTATTCCAACACCCTGTGCAGCAATTCCTATTCTACCGGAATCTAGTGTTGCCTATAAAAAGATACAATAATATAATTAATGTAGCATTTATTAATGACAAGCAATGCAGGAATCCATAGTACTAATTGCACACATACAAAGCTTTGAAGAGCATCAACTATGCCCAGATTGTATAGATTTTAATTTTGTAAAATTTTGCTAGTGAATTAGAGAATTGTAATACTGAATAAAATTGGTCGCAGAGCATGAGTCATAAACAAGAATGATGTTACCATTAGCATACCAGATATGATTAATACTTCTCAAAAAAATGTTTCATTTAATGTAAATTTGGAGAATCAACCAACCAGACAGTTCCCATTTTTGGTGTCACAAATTACCCAGGTATTAGCCAACCAAAAGCGTTTCATGGACATCATCTTGTGACTCTAGGAACCTGGTGAGCAATCAATTTCGATGTTGGTTATCCATTCCCTAAACTGCAAAAAGAATAGCATGAAACACCATAAAAATAACACCAATCGTGAATATAAAATTTCTCCTTTTATTGTTCACAGATTAATACATTTTTAGTATAGGCAGTTTACGCAGCAGGATGAGAGGACGACTTCCTTTGCTTTATGGTGCCTGAAAACAAACAAGTCCTGATCTCACTCTCAACTAAAAACTCATTTTAACGTACTGAAAGCTTCATTTTTGTTTTAAAAAGCTAATAAAATTTTTAATTTATTATGTTTCAAAATTCAACTTTTTAAATTACAAATTTACAGAATAATTTAAGTTTGTTGATGTTTATAGTAAACAGCAAATGTTCAAATTTGCCGTTGCCTTAAAAACGACGGGAGACATGTGCAGTGTGAAAATGGACGGGGTTTAACCAAAATGCTGTCGAAAAATGACATTCCAATCCTCTTGCACCCTAAATGGTGGAAGAAGACTGCTCAGAAAGGCTCTTTATGCATTCAGGTATTTATATAATAATATTGAATGCCTTTGAAGGAATACCAAAAAATATTATAATGAACTGTGGCAAAATATTGAACAAGTCAAAGTCAAGTTCAATATATTGCCACAGAGAGTACAATATTTTTCAGTATTCCCTAAAAGTAGGCATTCAATATTACAATTATTATTCATATAGTTTCTTGCAAGTTCAGATTTGTCAGGGATAGACCTATGCCTCTGCCTAGACTGGCTCCTCCTAGGCTAGGGTCCTAAATACAGTATTCAAACTTAAAATCAATGTCCGTTTCTTGCAGATATTCATGAAAAACATTAACAGCAGTTCTTGTAGTTTTATGTGTATTACGGTTATCTTTAATACTTTAATAATAATATAATAATAATTATAATAATAATAATGATATAATATTTTAATACTTTTTTTATAATCTTCTTAAAAAATGTTGACTTTTAAGGGGTGGATCTAGGCTTAGTTGTGCGTTCACCATATGGAGGTCACAATGTCTGCAGTGTCCTGTATGCACATCTGGTTTCTCGGATAAACAATTGTGTGAAGAAATCGGGTGACAGCAGCTTGGGAGGCTGGATATTAATCACATGCAGTTCAATACTATATAATATTGAACCTGTTAAACACTCCGATCCTGATTTACACAGTAAATGGATGAAAGTAGAAGAGACGTACAGATTCAAAATAAACCTATTGAGTAGCTAATGACTTGAAAGGAAAAACAAAAAAGTTAATCACCATTGCAATCTTGAATCCAAAGCCAGGCTCTCCTAGCAGATTTTCTTTTGGAATTTTACAATCTTCAAATATAAGGTAGGTTGTGGAAGTTGCACGAATTCCTAACTTATCCTCCTTCTTTCCTAGTGTTAGTCCATCGATTGGTTTTGGTACAATGAAAGCACTAATACCCTAAAATGAATAATAATATTAATATGTCATTTATATATACTGCTTTTTGTCATTTTCTATTTCTCATTTTGTCACTACACATCACATTTGTATATTTATGCAGGAATGGAGCTATAAAACACAACTGGCATCCCCAGAGACAATATAAAACACACCTCACCCCAGAGAGTATTTACCTATGTTAAATTGCTTAAGAATGATAAAACATACATTTTAAAACTTGAATTCTTTGAGGAATTATTAACAATTCTAGATGAATGTTGCATTGCATGTTTATAGCTGGTATATGGAGCATATCATGACTTCAAAGTCAACACAGGCTGCTCTGGAAAACGGGACCTTTTGATGGACTCTAATTTGTCTTTTAGCATTTAAATTAACGCAATTTTTCTGGGGCCTTAGGCCCTGGACCCCCACAGGGGCTCTCAGCAGCCCCCAATCCCTGCCTAAATTGTCCGCTTCACTCGCAAGTCTGAACTTCGAAATCAAGACAGTCTGATCTGGAAAATGAGACATTTTGATGAACTTTAATTTGTCTTTAAGCATCTAAAATAACGCATTTTTTTCCGGGGACTTTGGCCCCTGGACCTCAACTGGAGGCCCTCGGTGGCTCCTGGGCCCCAGCTTAAATTGTGCGCTTCACTCGCAAGTCTAACCTTCGAAATCAAGACATACTGATTTGGAGTCTTTTAGCATGTAAAACAACTTCTAATTCTATTATAATTAATTCAGCTATAATCCACTTAGCAGTCCATATTACTTTAATATTTCCTGTTATTTTCTTATTTCCTTCCTGTTTAACAATTTGGTTTTTTCATGACATGCTCCATATGTATCTACTATACTATCCATACCTTGTGTTTTAAACTTCTATCTGTTGTGGCAAATACTACAGCAGCTTCAGCCTCAAAGCCATTGGTGATCCATGCTTTAGTGCCATTCAAGACCCAATGATCACCATCAAGTTGTGCAGTAGTAGAAGCAGCTCCAGCATCACTGCCATTACCTATACAAATAAGGAGAAAGATGTACCATACTAGCCATGGTAAGTCAGTATGTGATGTGGAAATATACCCTGGTATAAGCCCAAGAATCTTCAACATGCAATCACAGTCAATTATTCAGAGCACTAATATAACCAGGTTTTGTATATATTGGTCCCAAATTTGAGAAGTGAAAAATTAGGAGAATTTATGTCACCTGCTTTGTTCGATCAAATTTGCGTTTAATGCAAATGTACGACGCGCCACAATAAAAAACAAAACACAGAAAAAGTACAGTACTTAACATTATGTAAAAATATCTATATTATTGTATATAAATTGTATTCAACACCGAGCAGAGCTGGTATTTTTTGAAGGGACAACATATTTTGTTTCTAGGCTAGGCCAAGACCCACTATGAATATTTTTGGGGGACACTAAAACATTTCAGAAGAAAAATGTATTTTATCAGGAGAGTAGGAGATGACTCAAAAAATCGGGGGACTTATTTTAGAGTAAGTGTTGTAGCTATGTAATGGAAATTCATTAATCTATATCATTTAACATGTTTTTTGTACATGAAGTTTGTATGAAATATGTATTGTATCAGCAAAAAAAAAAACATCTGTACTTTTTGTGTATGTATAGTAAAAACTCATTAAAATAATTGAATACTAGAAGAATCCATGCAATGCTGGTAGTTTCTAAACAAACGTCCACAACACTGCCCAAAAATAAGCTGAAATAGACTTGAAAAAAAACAGTACCACAATGAAGCTATCACATTGTATGGGATTATGAATATTAACTTATTATTAAATAATAACCATGAAACATTAATTATTTTACATCTGAGGCTGAAAATGGCATAGCATATTTATATTGACATATCTGAGTATGTTCATTTACAATGGTCAGCAAACGGTTTGAATTCTTGAAGTAGGTCAGATGACCTAACAAATATGCTGTCCATTAGCTAAATCTAGATGATGTAATACTTCATTTACCTGGTTCACTTAAGCCAAAGCATCCTACACGACTGCCATCAACAAACGGTGTTATGTATTTCTGTTTTTGTTCCCCTGTGCCATAATTCATTATTGGTGATAGATATAAAGACTGTAAAAGAGAAACAGCATGTAATAATATATTAAAGTTGAACCTCTTGCAAATGGACACCCTCGGTTCTCAGAAAAGTGTCCGCTTATGAGAGGTACAAGAATTTTGGTTAATAATAGAGGGCCAAACATTGTAAAATTACATATACGTGCTTATGTCGCACATTTCATGGCCTTCTTAATGCAAATGGCCTCTCAAATATCTAGAAACCACATTCTATATTTTATTAAATAATATAATTTTAAGGATTGGCTCAGTAATATGATTCTCGGGCATTACAGTATTAAGTACAATTTTGTACAGAAAATTCACAAAAAAAATTCCGGGATACAGTATCCGCTTTATGGGAGGTAAATTCTCATACGAAAAATCTAAGTTTTAAGACAAGAATTGTCTGCGGCCGCTTACGGGACGTATCCGCTTACTTTTTTTAATCTGTGTAATTAAACTTAAGTGTCTATCTTTTAACCATGGAATTAAATTATGATTTTAGTAAATCTTATTTTAAACTAATTTGCATATTGTAAACAGTGCCAAATAAAAGTTAAAATTATATTATAATTATATAATAAATTGTAAAAATTGCATAAATTGCATTTAATATGTACATTAACTAACATTATTAATTGTTATATATATTACCTCATACCATTTGTCAAAGACAAATGAATATTTAAATTATTAGGAAATAATAATTGTACTTTTTTCCAATTATTTTCAGAATTTCTAAATAGGTATTTTGAAATTTTCTAAGCTCTGTTGTCCTTTAAACATCTTCTAAACCATAAATAATTGTTATGATTTTCTATAATAGGTTAACAATATGTTCCTGTATTAAATGTCTCACCTCTCCCCGAATACAGGTCAAGTCGCCTACTACCAACTCGCCTACTGCAAACTCGCCCACTCGAAAACTCGCCTATTCTCTCAAAAAGTTAACTCTGTATATATTTTGAATTAAAAAGATTTTTGCCCACCCAAGCTCACCATATAATGTAGTGATACTCTGTTGAAACTACAGTATTTAAATAACTTATTAACTTATTTTATATCCTATGATTCTATTACATTTTTTGTCAAGAGAGTAGGCGAGTTTTCGAGTGGGCGAGTTAGCAGTAGGCGAGTTGGTGGTAGGCGACTTGACTGGTTACCCCACTCACTGAGATCATGATGATAACGGCACCTATGCTTTCATCAAGGGCACTCATGTTAACAACACCACATAACAGTTTGGTATAGGAAACCCTCACATATATGTACCACTCCCCTAATTACCATTATTAAGTAACCTCAACTTATGTTACAGGCCCTTAAGATGGTACAAATTTCCAAACATATCCCTACCAAACTCCACAATTGCAATTACACCTACATACAGAGTGAGCATATAAGATGATCCTGGTGGTCATCCTAAATCTTCTTCAATGACACTTGGCACTGTGAACACCACTCACTGATTTTAAAGTACAACAAATTTACTAGAAATGTTACAGGTCTTGAAAATGACATACCTGCTTAAACACATGCCTCCATTGTAATTAAGAATGCTACCTCCAATAAACCCAAATGATCTACCTTGCAAAATAACCTCCTATCAAAATCCTCTACTGTAGAGACCCCTACTTACATTGTGAGCACTTAAGATGGTTCCTGTAGCAGCACATCCCCTGCTGATCTCCTCCATAACTATGGCATAAGACATAGCATCTAAATCACTTCCACCATAAGCTTCAGCTACCTGGATTGCCATCAGGCCTAGATCACCCATCATCTTAACCTGACCAGACCCAAGCAAATATTAAGTAAAAGAAATTCTTGAAAGTACTGGAATTTATGCATACCAGACATGTGGACAAACCTTAGCAGGATGTTGATGGTGAGAAGCATGCATAATGGTTTGCCATTATAGGTAGCAAAGAAAACATGGTTGATGACAGCCATAGTAGAGTAGAATTACAAGAATGATTGCAGCCAGTTATTATTAATAAATATTTATAGTGTGAATGAGAATAATGCAGTATAAGACAAAAAGTAGAAAGGAAAAGACCTGAGTTTATCAGTGAAAAATGAAGCAGGAATTATTACAGATGAATAAAAGAAATGTGTCAGTCTTGGAGCATCTATCCTAATTTCTCATTTTCATATTATACTTGGAGTGGTAAGAGGAAGAAGCTAGAACCCTACCTTTATGACAGTTTATCCAAAGTAAATTTTTCAATACTAAACTGAAAAAAAAAATGCAATTCACTATCATTTACGTTATTGCTACTCAAAGAGATGAAGACGGAAAAATAGGTTCAAATAAACTTCAATAATAATTTGCTCGTCACCATTCTCACAAAATCCTGGATCCACCCTTAAGTAGCTACAGTAGAGTGAATCGCTGTAAACTAAATGGAAACTATCCAACTTCTAAATGATTTCACTACTGAAAGATTACAAAAACCTGGCAGAGGTTACTGTGTGACCAATGATCGATGATAATACACCTACTATTAGACATAGATGATAATAACAGACTTTGCCAGAGGTTACAGTGTGATCTCTCATTAACAAAAGATATTACCAACTCTCAAATAAAAGTTCAATCATGCAACCACACATTTTAATAGAGACTAGGTGACACAGACAACTATGAGAAAAACGTATCAACCAAATTCACTGACTTAAGTATTGAAAGAGCACAATTTGGCAGAGACTATAGTGTGACGGGGCTACAGTGCGACCACTGGTTGACCAGAAGGAAATATACACTGAATTCAGTAATGATTTTACACACTTTACCAGAGAGTAGTGCAACCCCAAATACACTAACAAGTTGCTGACTTCATAAATGAGAAATCTCAAATTATCAACAACTCATTGTTGATTACTACCATCCTGACCTCAGTATGAAAGACCTCACTTCGTCACAAACTATAACCCAATGTTGATTATTAGCTTCTTGATTTCAGTAATGAAACACCACACTTTGTCACAAGCTAGTGTATAATCCATTGTTTCCTACTAACCTCATGACTTCAGTAATGAAAACTGCACTTTGTCACAATAACACACTGTTGATTACTAGCCTCCTGATTTCAGTAATGAAACAACACACTTTGTCAAAAGCTATACCCACAACCACTGTTGATTACTAGCTGCCTTCAGTAATGAAACACCACACTTTGTCACAAGCTATACCCACAACCACTGTTGATTACTAGCTGCCTTTAGTAATGAAACACCACACTTCCACAGAGTTGCAACTTACATTATTTACACTCATAATAACGCCACAACTGGCACATCCTCTACTGATTTCCTCTATAGCTATTGCATATGCCAAATAGTCTAAGCCTGTTCCACCGTATTTGTCTGGGAGATCTACTGCCATTAAGCCAAGTTCTCCTAATTTCTTCACCTGATGAAAGAGATTATGAAATGCAAACATGAATGTATTAGACAGATGGGATATTCAAAGTGTTCTCCCAATTGTAAAATGTATGCTGGGAAATTGTCCAAAAAACACGACTTGTCAAGCATGGCTTTTGGGTTGGTTTTGGCCCTACCCAAAATATCTACATAACTATAGGTCTCTATGAGCATTCCTGTATTCTTTGTAATACTAAAGAGTAAAGAAAGGCAAAAATATATGAGAATCAAAATTTATATCATAATTATTTTTCAATAAACACAATTTTTACTGGTAAATTGTAATTTTCATCGGTAAATTACATGGCTAAAACCATACTCGGGAGAAAATGGATATCATTAAATTTTCATTCCATCAGCTGAAACACAAGGAAAGTGGAGATGAATTTGAATCAAGGATCTTCACAAATCAGTGAACAATATAGTGATTACTACAAGCTAACTTACTACTCCAAATCTTGATACAAATGAAAGTACAGAAAAAATTAAGAATAAAGAAGACAATGTGAATAACAAAAAGCAGCAATGATTATTATATGAATTTAACAGTTCTAGTTTTGAACAGGATGTTCTACAGTACAGTAGTATATTAAAGTAGAAAATGGAAGTTGTCTATTAAGTAGTTAGTAGGTATTTTAGTTGGAAATTAGAATGTGATACAACTGAAAGCCAAGCATATTTTTTTTTAAAGTTAAGTTAAAAAGTGTTACTTATTGCATGCAAAAAAGAATAGAGTTATACTGTAAAAAATACACCACTTTTTCCTCATTGGCCTTTATTTCAGAAAAAAACATTGTGATGTATTGCATGAATTTGTAAATATTTATACACTAAATAAGTGTATTATCAATTCAAATTAACTATACTGTAGTTTAAAGAAATTAAACACAAGTAAATTGTAATGTTTCTAGTGAGAAATGGAAAATTAAATCTAATCATAGGTTTTCTGGAAAAGTATTTTGGTGATTAAATATCTAGTGTCAAACAGAGCAAAATGTGTGACATCAATTCAGGCACTGTAACTGCCTTTTTCTGTTAACTGTTAGGTAATCCTGGCTACTGGAGTAAAAAATTCACTGGCTTTTTATTCTATGTTTAGAATACATTTCCAAGAAGGGATATAATGTACTAAATAAGAGGGTGTGTACTGTAATGCTTATGATTATCTTTAATATACTCAAACTTTACCTGTTCTTTTGGATACCGGTGTTCCTTGTCTAATTGACCAGCAATTGGTGCAAGTTCATTGTCTGCAAAGTCTCTACACGTTTTCCTTAGCATCTCATGTGTCTCGGACAGAGACGCCAAACTGTGTGCTTTACATGTTGTTCGTGCTGAAAGACATGTAACAAGTCTGGGCAATCAATCAATCAATCAATCAATCAATCAATCAATCAATCAATCAATCAATCATCCCAATCTCAATTCATAATCTATCAATTCAATCAATCCCATCAATTTAATCAAACAACACACTCAATCAATCGATCGATTGATCGATCAATCAATTATCCAACAAATTTATTGATCAGTCGCCTATTTATGCATTCTATCAGGTATTCAATTTAGTCATTCAATTAATGTTATATTTATAAATCTGTGAACCTTAGCTTGATTATGTCTTTAAAAATAGTATTAGTATTTTAAACATGTCATCAATAATTAATATTTGCTTTCAAAAGTTTAGTTTGTTTCATTAAAGATAAGAAAGCTATAAAATGTTTTTTCCAACCATAATGACCATGAAGTCACCAAGGCTCGAGGAAAGTTTGACAGCATTGTCCAGAAATCAAGAAAATCCACACAATGTTGTAATGGCATGAGATACTCTTTATTGAAGTAGTTTAAATAAATTAAAATGCCATTGAGTAGCATCCTCTCATGAATAAAAATAAATCTTATTTAAACAACTCAAATAATTACAATATGTTATTGCTGGTACTGAAATACATTTATTTTTAGATAGAAGGGCACCATTGAAAATATGATTACCATATCACCATACACCTAACAGTAGCACTGGTATGGTAACAACAGTAAAACTACAAATTCCATCACTCAAAACTTCATAATTCTATTCCTTCTAAATATTTCTACAATTTCATTGTTGGGTTATTCCATAAATTAGGGTACCAATGGTAAAATCCAATGTTTTTGAACAGTTATTGAATTTCTTGTTTATAGACCCCATTTTATTAGGACACAATTTATGTTAATTGTGTTGCGAATGTGGAGTATTCAATAACAAATTAAAAATATATAAATTTGTGAGGTCATATCTATTTGCAAATAAGATACATGAAAGCAAACATTTAATTATTTCGGTGTTGAAAATTAAACAAAAAATATTGATACCTCATGGGGTAGTTACTGACATTCCATTTCTCACTAATCATTCACTTCATGTATGAATATAAATTCACTTTAATATACTGATTTAACATTTTTAAGATCACTGACATAGTGTTGTTGGCATTATTATCATGCACGGAAAGCATATTTATTTTAGGAACTCAAATTAAAATATATGTTAATAAGAAATGAATTAATTAGAAATTCATAATTTATATGCTGAATATAGCATAAATCAATGCTAATCTGTACAGAAAAACTGAAATTAAAGTATATACCACACTGAAAAATGTTTTCTTTGACAAAGATTGTGTGTTGCACTTCCCCCTCCTCCGCCCCCTGCCCATCATGATTTCTTTCAGTCACTGTGTCATCATTAAAAAGGCTTACAAACTCCCAATTGCAGTACTGAGAGTACATTCATTTAGCTTTAAAATGAGACCAAAAGCATAGCATTACCTTTATGTTTGGCGGAGATATCATTAATTCATTTAAGTCATATTTGGAAAAACGTAACACCGCCCCCATTTTTGGGTGGCGAGTTCACGACACATGGCCATATATATATACATATGGCGTTTTTAATGGTAGTATTTTCTAAACAGGACGTTATATTTTTTGGACAATAAAGATTTGATTGATTGATTGATTGATTGACTGATTGAATGATTGATTGATTAATTGAATGAATGATTGATTGATTGATTGATTGATTGATCATCAGAATGATCAGACGCCATTTTTATTAAATTAGAATCACCGTTTTGATGATTTGTTTTTTACCGGGCACGGCGAGACGTCTGAAAAGCACATCAGCCAATCACAGTTATGGTTGACCAATCATATTGCACTGATATTGCGTAAACGACGTAAACAACCAATCGTATTCACTTAATGATAACTCCACTGACCAATAATACTCACTTAACGCTAATTCAACCAACCTCTGAATTGTAGTTAACTTAAATTACATTACAGTTAACTGGAAATGAATTGTTATCTTGAAATGCATTCAGGTTAACTGCAAGGTATTCGACTTAAGTCGAAATAGATATAGTTGAAATGGATTTGCAGTTAACTTTAAATCAATTACACTTAACTCAAAATCAAAAATTCAATTGCAGTTAACTGCAATTGAATTCGATTTAACTGTAATTGAATTAGAGTTAACCAGTGTATTACAGTTAACAGTAATTGAATTAGAGTTAGCCAATGTATTACAGTTAACTGTAATTGAATTACAGTTAACTGTAATGCATTCGACTTAACTGCAAATCAAAAGTAAATGATATTACGGCTTGCCGTAGTTATCGGCTCTACCTACGCACTATTGTGATGTGACCTTGGTTTGCCGAGTTCGGATAGCAAATGATAAAAACTGGTGAAAACGTTTCCATATGATCCAGAGGGCAGTCCGAGAACTAATGCATACACATCGCCGCTTGCAAAAGTAAAAAGTAAATTGAATCTAACAGTGAAATATTATCAATTCATTATGTTTTCTATTTACACAGTACCTCCGCCGAAAACGTGTAGTTTCAACAGCAAAGTTTGTAAAAAATTGAAAGTTATGGATCAGGAAACTTCATACGGAATTGAGCCTTCTTGTGACAGTGTCCTGCACTCATGGGCTGACCCTATATGCAATGATACAAAGGACTTTATTAAAATCACATGCAGAAATGAGGTAATTAAATTTATGAACAACGCAATAATATTGTATGTATATATATATATATATATATATCTTCGTACTCTGACGAAGACTTAGTATTAGTCGATACGTTAGTACATTTACTTTTGGCTGTTTTACTTTACGTTTACA
>JAOTQE010118316.1:0-12758 GCA_025631205.1 Nesometra sesokonis
CGTTAAATTTACCCAGCGTGATATTAAATGAGCCAGGCGCGGATTTAGTGGGGGGGGGGGGGAGGCGTAACCGACGCGCGCCGGGCCCAAAATCTACCATAAAAACCCAAAATACGGTACTAGGGCACCAAATTGGGGAGTTGACCTTTTTCCTGTTTGTTTTTTTTTTTTGTTTTTTTTTCTCAAAAAAATTGGCAACCACGCCCACCCGGAGTGGGAAAGTGTGACCTCCTTTTCGGTGGATCCTGGATCTGCCACTGAACCCAGTGGCAAAGCAAGAATGTTAACCACCAAGCTACAATGTCACTCCATTGGCCATTCAAAGGGAATAAATTATTAAAAAAAATGTTTCTGTAACAGAAAAAACAAGTATTAAGTAAACTAAGGAAAATCAACATGTTGAAAACAGTCGGCTTCAGAAGCCAACCATCAGCGGCCGGTGATGGTTAGTGGACAGGCAGCGACAGTTGGCTCTAGACCACATGGCTCGGCACATTCAAGTCTGTTGTGGGACGGTCTGCATCTATGTGTTGGTGAGAGCTACTATTGAAATCTGACGACCAAATTTTATGCTACACAGAATAAACCCTCATCCTTCTATCTTTGTAAAACCCACACACCTATAAATAAAGGCCTATTTACACTATGACGACAACGATCAACAATAAATCAACGATGAATGGAGAAAATGAAGTTGTACATAAATAAATTAAAAGAAATTGGAGAATTTTTCTAATACTAGAACGATTCAATCACCATTTAACTTGTATATTGTACAAAATAATTTTCAAAATGTATGACAAATGATGTTGTAATCAATACAAAAATGTTAAAATCATTAAATTCCACTGATTTTATCATTTTTATTGATTATGATGTAATTTGATTTAATTTGCGAAAATAAAGTTTCCATTGTATACACAAGGGGCTTCCTGATATTTTAGTCTAAAAACATCTCAAATGTATTTGAATTTCTATAGAAAAAACATCTTTCCATCCTTTTATTATTGATTATTATCATCACAGTAGGAATTGGCCTTAAAGGTCCTTTACTTTATTAACTAAACAGGCTATATAGAGCACAAATCCACAACTCCACCATGAAATAGAAATATTTCTCTCGTGGGTTTTTATTTTGCGATCATTTAAATCTACCGTCTAGCGATAATTTTGAAATAGACATTCACAACTTTTATATCTGTTCAATAAAATTTTGTCTCATCAATGTGCCCTTTCATATTAAGGTTGTAACTAACCGCATAATTTTTCCTCCAATTTTCGTTTCACCAAGGGGTTATTCTCAGCATTGATTTATTAGCAGTTTCGCTTCATGACTCTGCTTACGCATGTTCCCATAACATCATTAAACAATCATTGGCACCTTTATAATAATGTCCAATTTAAACTAAATTGTTATATATTTATGATTATATTGTCTGAGCTTATGACCTCGATTATACCACATTTTTTTATTGACGTAATCTATGACCCTTTTAATTATGTATTTATACATGCTTGTGGAAGCAATTGGAGCAGCGGTTGCGTTTCGGACTTCTAATCATGAGTTCGGAGGTTCGAGGCACACTCTGGTTGGCTATTTGAGTTCATAGGCAAAACATTTTATCAATGTTGCCTCTCTCCACCTAGGAGTATAAGTGGGTACTTGGGAGGCAGCTGGTTACAGCTGCAACCTTTTGGAATGGATTGTGTTCCATAGGTGTAATAATTTTATTATGAACTGCTAAGAGGCATTGGCAATAAGCACTATAAAAATGTCATATTAAGTATTATTACATAGCTTGTGTCTCGATGCTCAATAAAGTTACTCCAGATTTTGTCACTTGATGATTAATATTGTTATATTATGAAACTATGTTTTATGTAATTTCCTGGGTATAACATATGTCAGGGTTCATTGCAGTTTATTGTAAAATTAGCATTGATATCTTTATCACTATCCAAGATCACTATCAATGGATGACTGTGTCATAATGTATTCAGCTTCTGTGTAATGTATCCATCGGTGATGTTGGTTGTACCTTCAGGCCATTTAAATTTGCCACAAAATAGTTAATAGTTTTCCGATTACAGTCTGTCTGCTGTATTCTCTAGTTTTCTTGATTGCATAAATATATAAAATACTACAAGTAATTATAATAAATGTACTGTGAACCTTTTGAAAAAAAAACACCTTCTGATTAGGTAGATCTACCATGTTAAATTACTAGGGAGATCTACAGAGACCTACCTAATAACTTACTTGGACTTAAGCCTTGTTACACATGGCAGTGCATAGGCCGTCAACTACATGTCTCCACCTCACACGGTTTTGAGCAATTCTTTCCACCTCTGTCCAGTTGTAACCAGCCTTTTTCACTTCCACATCCAGTTCTCTCCTCCAAGTGTTTTTGGCCGTCCTCTATTTCTTTTTCCTTGAGGATTCCATATCAGAGCATGTCTAGTTATGTTATTTTTTTACTTCCTCAGTGTGTGACCAATCCATTTCCATCCGTCTGCTAATCTCACTTTGCACTGGTTGTTGTCCCGTCCTTTCCCAAAGATCTTCATTTCTTATTTTTTCAGGCCACCATATTCTGAGAATCCTTCTCAGACATTTATTAATGAACACTTGAATTTTCGTTATTATCTGGTTGGTAGTTGGCCATGTTTCTGATCCATATAACAGTATTGATTTTACATTTTAATTGAATATTTTGATCATTGTTGCTGTGCTAATGTGTCTTGCCTTCCATACTTTTGATAGCATGTTGTACTTTACCAATCCGTCCTTTAACATCTTCCTCTGTCCCTCCTTGGATGTTAACTTTGCTGCCAAGGTAAGTAAAAGTTTCCCCTTTTATCTGCTTCTCCTTTCAATAGCTGAATAGTCTCATCATTTCTTGTGTTGACCACCATAACTTTGGTTTTGGGTTTGTTAACCTAATAAGGTAGTACATAATTACCCTGTCTATTGATGTTATTAATACCTTAAATAATGGCTGTATTTTTGTATGTATACTAGTAGAGCATTGTTGACCATATCCTTGGTAGTATCTCTTGATATGGTAGTTTTTATAGGGTTAACCTTGTTAACCACCTATATCTACCTTGTTGCTACCATTATCTACCATGTTATCAGAGTTATTTTTTTTCAAAGGGAAGAATGCAACTTTTGCTAGTTTCATACAAAATGCTATAATTTGAATATTGAACAGACTGTTTTTTTAATTTTATTGAACTTTCTGTACTTTTCTTTAAAAACAATAAAATAGTAACTGTATTTATTATTCTTTATTATACTTTCAGTTCCCTCTAGGTAGTTACAAAATAGATCTAGAGATTATTATTATTAAATAAATTTTATTCTTTGTAGTATATGAAATTGACATTTAATTCATGGCTTTGAAGTACCCGATTTAAATTGAATTTTTAAGACTTGTTTTTTAACGAGTGCCATCGAGTCTGATATGAAACGGCTCTAATTAATTTTATAGATTTATTTTAAAATCAATAGTTAACAGTAGTTTGTAAGTAGAATGAGCTAAAAACAAACATTATCTAGTTTTTGTTATAAATTATTTTCATAGATTTTCAATTTCCAATAGAACATCATCTATTGATTGTTATTCTAGACATGGATTTAAAAGTACAGTCAAAATTGAGTTAGTTAGAGATTTTTTTTTTCATTTTTAGGCTGAAATTGTATTCCTATAATATACTTTTTGTACAACTATGTATTTATTACAATTTTCTTGATAATTGAGGCATGAAAATGGCAAAACCACCAAGTTGTAGGAAAATTAAAAATTGAGTTATTGTTAAAACCATCTTACACTTTCACAAGCTTTAAAATGAGTGGTCAACTATCAAAATCCTACATCTATAACTGAAGTTATTGGGCAAAATAGACACAAATTTCTTTGTATTTGTCTATATTTCCTGTTGTTTGCTTATTTCTCAATACCTTCCCGTGCGACAACTTGATGGTTTTGCCTCGACTAGCCTAAATTTTATGTATTTCACAAAAGTGTATAAAAGTAAAACCACTGAACTGATATTGATTTTTCAAATTTTGGCTCAGTCGGGTTTAGTAAACTCGGAAATTTTTAGGCTTTTCTTCCTAAAGCTCAGTCCAGACTATCATATTTGACAAAAAAAACTTTGATAATGCCCATATATGGTACTGATATTTCTATATATGGTCATGGTGTGACATCATCATGATCATATATAGGCATTTTAATTTTTTTGTCAAATGAATTTGATAGTCTGGACTTAGTTTTAAGTGAAACAAATTTTGCAGGCCGAATAATAGACTACCGTTTAATCTTGCGGTTTTAAAACCTTTGATAGCCTCTTGTATACTCAAGTTATTGTTACATAATTCAATTCACTCATTATAGAAGTTATCTGAAACTTATAATGAGAATTATTGTGGACAGGCTACTTAACGAGTATCTCTAAACTAAAGAAATTAGTTGAACAATTATTGGCTTAAACAATTAAGATTACAATTTATAATCTTAAGAATGTTTACTTTTTATTTCGACATTACCAAGCTTTCACATCAGCGACTGACGGAATCATGGACAATATCTGACATGAAAATGATCTGCGCATGCACGACAGTTTGGAATTTTGTGGCAAAATCACAAACAGGTTTTGGCCAATGTATCGGCAATGGTGAATCACGAGCGAATAACTCGGCAGCCAATTAGCGCTCTTTGATTGTGGAAGAACGTAAAACGAATTAGATACAGAGATACGGCCTAGGCCTAGATAATTTTATTATGACAACTTCACATAATTTTTATTTAAAGTTTTTTTTTTTTAAATTTAACTTACCAAGTGCATTATGATTTATTATTATTTGCTGTCATATTACATTCAATTCAGTCTATTATTCATTCCATCATTAAGTTAAAATACATTAAAATGTAAATAAAGTAAAGATAAAATGCTGATGAAATTAGTACTCATAAGAACCTTGATGAGGTTGTAAATTTGTGAGTCCCTTGGTAATAAAAATAGTCCTATATAAGGTTAATAAAATGTAACTGTACAGAGCTTGTAAAAAATCTGAAGTAAAAAGTAACTGGTAGATATTAGAAAAAATATAGTAAAAATTGTTAGTGTTAAATGCTATAAACATAATTTAGCAATTAAAAATAGAGCTAAAAAGAATTTCTATGTTAATGAGAGTCTGGGCAGAGATGGTGTACTAGGCCTATAGTTAATAAAATAAGAATAAAATAATGTGGTGTGACATCACATATGGGGTGTCAGACTGAGGTTTAGATGAAGGGTAATTGTTTTGTTCATTCTTCAACTGGGTAATAGCAAGTGTTGAGTATCGACTACCGTTGATGATGAGATATTACGGAGCGAAAGCCCCATAATATCTCATCAGAAACTCATTTCAACTGTGGAATGATGATTTTCTATTGGATTTTTATTTTTTCAGAATTGTTTTAAGGGTTCAAAATAGTAAAATTTTTTCTGACTAGCCACTGGTTTTGATAAATCTTTTTGAAATAGTTTGGCAAAGGAAATATCCACATAGACTCACCATTAAGAAGATATGAATTTTTAAGTAACGTGCTGTTATAAAATCGGCCACAAACGCTCTGTTAGATGTCTTCCAATTCGTGGAAAATGCGTATCCTAACCAAGACCTAGAATTACACCCACAAATAAAGTCATTGTATAATGAGTCTTAATTTAGAAGCATATAGTAATAATAGTATATAGTACATCCTGTAATTGACATGTTGCTTGTTTTTAGATGTGAATGAAATTTTTTTTAAATTATATCATAAAATCGGCCACAAACGCTATGTTATTTCTGTTACATATTCTCCAATTTGTGGAAAAGGCTTATCCTAACCAAGACCTAGATTTACACTCACAAATAATGCCATTGCGTAATGAGTCTTAATTTAGAAGCATACATCTACATCCTGTGCTTGGCATGGGAACGAAATTTTTAAAAAAATGATGACATAATAAATGTTAAAATATTTAATCATTTAATCAAGATGATGTATATCTGCTTGTAGTATGTATTATACATTTTAATTGAAGTTGATTAGAAGCTCTTCTGGTTTTATGTAAAAGTAATGCAACTCATTTTCATGGGTTAGCGGAAGATTGAGGGCTATCATGTGATGGTACTCAAATAAGAGAGTTGAGCCCTTTGATATTAGATGTAAAATCTTATGGTCTAACATGACTATGCTGCTTAGTGAATAAAAATATTATAAAAGTCTGTATATTTTGAATAAATAAGAGAGAAAAATGTTTTAAACGTGAATACAATAACACTAAAGCTAACAAATTTGATATTAGATATGATTTGAGTTATCCAGCTAATGAAAACTTGTTTTATAGTTACACAACATATGCTGTTAATAAAAATACTGTAATTTAAAGTCTGTATATAAATTTTTTAATAAACAAGAAGAAAAAAAATATTTTTAATGTAAATGCAGTAGTAACACTATAAAGCTTCCAAAAAAATTAAATATTAGTTATGATCAGAGCGCTGCAGCTAATGAAAACTTGTTTTATAATAATATAATATGACTATGCTGTTTGCTGAATAATAATACTGTAAAGTCTGTATATATATTTTTGAATAAACAAAAAAAAAATACAGTAAAATTATGGAGCTTACAAATGAAATTAAATATTTGATAAGATCAGAGCTGTGAAGCTAATGAAAACTTGTTTATAATAATACATAACTACCGTACTGATTCGTTATACCAAGGTACATGTTCACATCACACACTGAATGTTATTCAAGGTTATGGGTGGTAATGGGCTTATTCCAGGTCAGTAGGGTATACTGTATACAGTTGAACACCCTCGGGTTCGGGGGAACTGTCCACTTATGGGAGGTGTCCGCTTACGGCAGACAGACGGCCAAAGCTGTAAAATTATATATACATCCTTAAGTCTCATATTTCATGGCCTTCTCAACACAAATGGTTTATAAAATTCCTAGACACCGCGTTTTATATTTTATTAAATATTGTTTATCATTTTTAAGATTCGTTGAGTAATATGATTCTCAAAAAAGTATAAGGATGATTTTTTACAGAAATTTGTATTCGTTGTACAGAAAAAAAATCACAAAATTTTCTGGGATGTCCACTTATGGGAGGTAAACTAACATACAAAAATCTAAATTTTAAGACAAAAAGTGTCCGTGTCCGCTTACGGGAGGTGTCCACTTACGAGAGGTACCAAATGCACTGATTAGATAAGAAGAACAAACGGGTGTTTGAATGAGTGTCCGTTATTGGGATGTCCCCTTACAAGCGGTGTCCGCACAGGGAGGTTTGACTGTATTTGAATTTAACTTATATAATATCAATTAAAAAAAAAATCTTAATCTTATCCAGGGTCCTATAAATATTTATCAAGAATTTTCAGATGCCTTTTGACACTTCAGTGCACTACAGAATTCAACTACTGAAGTAGATCAACTACTGGTAATCTCATAATAGAATACATCGCAAAACTGAAAATTCAACTTGACAACCGATTGACAAACTGGTACAATTAATGCCGTAGTTGATCGCGCTGGCTTTAAACCTTCAAGTGAGTCAACCACGAACTATTGTACCTTAGTTAGTTACTTAGGGAAATACTGCTCGGAGTAGTTGTAGCTTTCTTCCTGGTGATGCAGATTTTCTTAATTTAATTTCATCATGTATAAAATAACATTACTTACATGTATCCGTTGATAGTTCATGTATTTTGTTTGTTAATATAGGAGGTATGTGTTTTATCCGGTGTGAAATATTAACTTGGGGTTTGGTTAATAAGAACAAAAACATGTCAAACAAGATAATCATTAGATTCTACCATCACATGTAATATAATTTAATGTAATATAGTTTGGTTTATATAGTACCTTATACTGAATAGATGCTGTGGATTAGATGTTACACATTCATGACTTTCTACCCCCTAAGGGTCATGTTATGCAGCAAGTATGACATATAAATTTTTTTTAAATAAAAAGTACAGTCAACCTTCTCATTTACACACTTCTCATTTACAAACCTTCTATTTTACAAACACTATTCTGTCAATGACGTCAGTAAGATAATGGCCACTGATGTAATTATTTGATAATCTATCTTTAATATTTTTTTGTTTTTCATATTTTTTATTCCTCCTAGTTCATTTAAACAACTTTGTTTAACAACCAAGAGCACAAAATAAACACAAATAAATGTTTTGGAGGCCTTAATTGACCAGTTTTCATGAACCTTCTCATTTACGAACTTTCTCATTTACAAACACCTTGCAGCCCAAGGGGTGTGTAAATGAGAAGGTCAACTGTACTGCCTTTTTATTTGCAACTTTTCTTCTGTCCATGGTAGGAGTCATGTGTGGACCAGTACGTCGGAGTAATCTTCTTGAAAGATATACTGGGTTCATTATAGTGTACATGAGTGGTATGTGTACACTGGGCCTACGGTTAAAGACTTGTTTCACCACCAGAGTCATGGTGCAAGTGGACTTCGAACCCCTGCCGTTGTTTTTGCTATGGTTCATGTTTGATTGTAGGCTTCATTATTTTGGTCACTTTTAGTTGCTTTTATTAGCGATCATTTTTTTTCATCAGAATTGAATGGGTGGATAACAACCCTACTCAACCTCTGTCCACTGGCATGTTATGAAATTTTATTTTCTTTTCTGAACAGTGAAATGGGGCAAGCTCAATTAGCACCTTCAAACAGCTTTTAAAAACTCACCTTTTTAATTTATATTTTTTTTAAGTTTTTCTGATTTTTTATTTTTATTGTAAAGCGCATTGAGGCTTGCAGAATGCGCTCTATCAAGCACTAATTATTATTTTAAATGTGTTGGTTTGATACAAAGAGTAAACACTTTGCTTTATTTATTGATGCCCAGGAGTGTAAATTGGTGCATGTGAGGTTTGGATGGTGTGTGCCGATTACTTGCTCCAAAATTATTAGTATAATTAACAGTATTTCACAGGAAGTTTTGTATGTACTTTCAATGACTGTGCTTGTTGTGTTAATATTTGCATTAATGTAAACTGGCGTGCTTTGTGAATAAAATATATTGTACATTAATTTTCATACTTCTGTTGTCCAAAAGAAATACTGCGACAATAAACCATTCTTAAAATTAATATTTGTGAACGTTTGTTTATTAAAAATTGAAGCTTGCAAAAGAAATGTGCAAAGATTGTGTTAGAGTTATTTACACTTAATTAACATTTTTTAGGATTTAATTAATAGAAAATCCTGTGTGCTATAATACATTTTCATTTATAACCCTAACCCTGTCATCTTTCAAAATATACTTGACTGTAGAGATAGTAAAATAGTAAATTTGTATTTGTAATATTAAAAAAATAATAATCGTTGTTTTAAGTTTTCTAAAGTCCAAATAATTACAAGTAATTCAAAATAGAGCAGGTAGAATAATTTGTGGGGCAACTTGGGGTACATCTAGCAAAGAAGTTAAGGACCAACTTAAATGGAAAACTATAATTTATCAGAAATTCAAAATTTAAATCGCAATATAGGCCTATTTGTCGCATATAAAATTCTCAACAACATGTCACCTTGCTATATCTTCTAAGTATATTTAGTTTCTTTTTTAATAATTATGATTTGCGGCAAAGCCAAACATCTCCCCAGCACTGCATGATCTCGGTTTCCCCAGCAACATTCATTCAGAATTGTTGTAACAGACTCTATATGAGTTAAGGGTTTCCTAATAAATAAATTTTAAATAAATAAAGTTGAACTTGAACTTTTAATGAAGTGTATTTATTTATTTGTTTATTTGTTTTTTGGAATGATCTAATTATTATGTAAAAAATTAAAATCCAACTCTGGCTTTTAATAAATTTAACTATACTTCTTTAGCTTTCTTATAAAATGTACTTAACGATTAATTACATGTAATACCAAATTTATAAGGTTCACATATAATTTTATGATCATGCATTGCTTATACTTTAAAGAAAGAGAAAGTATAACATAAACAGCATTACAGTTGCCAGCAGTTAATGTGAAATCACTTGATAATTGCCCACTTACGTTTGCCAAATTGGTTACATACTTGTATAGATACGCAAGTATATATAGTATACTAGCTTCTGTTGAATTTCATATCTCTATCAAAACATTGATCATGTTGAGAATTTATGCCAATTATGCAATTTCATGCTTTAAGACATTAAACGATAAATTCAGGTGGGCGTTTGAGTAGGGGACCCAGCAACCAAAGGCAAATACTGTATTTATTGATTAATTTGAATAATATGATTCAATTATTTTGTTAATATAAGGTACAATATATAGTAGTATTATTCAATTCTGCCGTTTTTACCGGTTCAATAATATATGTTATTCAACCACGCACAGTTTAATATTAGCTTTTAACATCACTTTGCCAAGCGAGAGAATTATTGTTATGCTGTAAATTATTATGCAATTTCATGCTTTAAGACATTAAACGATAAATTCAGGTGGGCGTATGAGTAGGGGGCCTCAACAACGAAAGGTAAATATTTATTGATTAATATGAATAATACCCTTCAATTATTTTGTTAAGATAAGGTAAAATAATTAGTAGTATTATTCAATTCTGCCATTTTTACCGGTTCAATATTTAATGGTATTCAACCACGCATAGTTAATATTAGCTTTTAACATCACTTCGCCAAGCGAGAGAATTATTGTTATGCTGAGCTAGCTAGGCCTAACCACGTGTGAAATTTCGGGGTTTTGCACAATTGGCTACGTACCCTTTGTAAAAAATAACAATGTTTTTCCTTGTTTTTCCTTATTATCATTTTAATTTCTCGTTATTGTAATGTTTTGCTTATTTTATCTTGTAGAGGGCCCCTTAGTATCAGCTTTTGCTGGAAGGGTTATATTGTTGAAATAAATAAATAAATAATGTTAACATGGTAGATAATGGTAGTGAAAAGGTAGAAATAGGTGTAACAGGGTTAACCCTATAAAAAACCACCAAGTCAAGGGATACTACTCAACGCTTTACAGGTATACATAGGAAAATGCAGCCATTATTTAGAATAAACGTTAAGACATTTAATAACATCAAAAGACAGGATAATTATACACTATATAACTAGGTAGTTTTCTTTAGTTCTAGGTAGATCTCCCTAGTAATTTAACATGGTACACCTACCTAGTCAGAGGGTGTAATTTTTGCCAAAGAGTACTGTTGATTATGAAGAATTACGATTCTTAGTGAAGTGGCGATGTTATGGAAGATGGTGAGAAATAATCTAGCTTGTAGCCAGGATCAAACCGGGACCTCTAGGTTTGGAAGGCATGCATGTTAACCATCAGTGGCGCAGATCCACTTTGGAAAGTGTGAGGAGAGGGAGGGACACAGAAAGACTGACTGGGCCAGGGTGTGTGTTAGCAAGAAAGAAAATAGAAAATTGTTGATAGCTCTAGATGCTTATACAGATCATCTTGGTATATAACCATTACTTTTTAGTTTTTATCAAAAGAAATTTAGGTTTCCATGTAAAGTGGAAGAGGGGACAACCCCCACTGAGAAATGTGTGAGGGGGACACATCTCTCCCATCTGCTACATGTGCGGGGGTTAACCATCAATTTACAGCACCACTCCACCAGGCCTGGCTCCACCAGGTTTATATGCCAATTGAGCAGCAATTCAAGAACTGCGGAATCCATTGATATTTTATGTGATTTCATTCTATACAATCAGGAGTAATCAGAAGTGTTACTCTCAATCATTCTATGTAACATTCCAGATGATGACATAATTTATGTCGAAATATTGAATTGAGATATTAGTTAGCAATTTATTACTAGGCCTATTAGTTGAGCTTTCATACACAATTTTGCAGTACATTTGGTTGTCGTCATTGTTGCAACCAATCACAGTGTGATGCTAGTCTGAATGGGGTATTATTGTTCTTGTTGA
Organism: Nesometra sesokonis; assembly: GCA_025631205.1. Lineage (NCBI taxonomy): Eukaryota > Metazoa > Echinodermata > Crinoidea > Comatulida > Antedonidae > Nesometra > Nesometra sesokonis. The sequence continues at coordinate 11,987 of JAOTQE010118316.1, forward strand.
ATCATCTAACTTCTTTCCCAGTATGCCTTTTTGAACTTGTAAGAATCAGTATTTAATTTAATTTAACTATTTCACCAATATAAGACTTTCTTAAGTCTATACTAAATCAGTAATTGTCACAACCTTATATAATCATTGCAAAAAATATACTAGACGAAATACTAAATTGCTAACAGCTTTGGGTAATACCTTTAAAAGTCGTTGAAGGTAGATATTGGGTAATCTAGGCTAAGAGATTAGGGTTATATCCTCAAGTGGCATTGGTGACGGCGTACACGGGGGTAATTGAAAAATACTTCGCTGATCCTTAATGGGTACCATTTGAACAACATGCTTTCGATTTGTAACTTAAATGATATTTGGTCGACAGCCCATAAGAATACTTCCTAGTGTAAAATTTAGAATGACGTTTAGTTAAATATGCGTTATTTTTTGGGATAAATATACAGTATATCACATGTGAAGTTCTGTGGCATCTCTTGATTTTCTTAATCAGATAAACTCAGTAGTTTTTTTAGGTTAACCAAGGAGGTTTTATAAAGCCTCCTTGGGTTAACACACTTGGTGTATTGCAACTCTATGAGGCAGAATCAAGACAAAGGAGGCATTAGTCGCAAAGCTAGTCTCCCATAATAGGCAGAACTAAAAAAAAAACAAATTTTATTTTATTAGTTCCTATGCATTGCATGCATAGTGACTATTGCAGTCACTTGATGTGTGTGTATGTATGTATGTGGTATAAAGTTTCCCGACATTTTGTTTTGTTAAAAAC
>JAOTQE010118327.1:0-24608 GCA_025631205.1 Nesometra sesokonis
CCGTGTCAAGTGGAAGGTCCAGGTCCTATGGTTGAGACCGTGTCAAGTGGAAGGTCCAGGTCCTATGGTTGAGACCGCCTTATTATGTATAAGCAAACCATCAATATTTTACATCATATTATAAACATATTGTGAAATAGAAACTGATTTTTACTACCCATGAGCCTATCATAATTAATGTGTACAACTAAAGAGCTTTAAAATTTTACTACGAGTTTTTATACAATGCTAAATGTAATATGCTGGCAAAGTGTCATATGTGGTAGAGCCAAGCCAAATTAGACATAAGTCGTAAAGCTGATTTTCTACAATAGGCAGAAATAAAAAAAAAACAATGTCATGTTTTCACATTTCATTTAATTAAAAAAATATAGTTTAAACATTCAATTTTCATACTATGTTAACAATTTTCAGATATATAATAAAACAAAAGTTCAAAATGCAATATAAAATGGCCCTGCTTAGTTATACTGGTAAGAAATTTTCAAATGCAGTTTTCCCAAAACTTACCTTTTAAATGTTCGAACCTTGATTGTTCATAACTTCACAAGAAAACATATTATGAAAGTGTTTTTTGTATGTTAAAGATAAAGGTAGTTTCATAATCTATAAATAACTCAATTTTTATTTTTTCGACTTATGCCTCATTTGGCTTTCACTGCCACATATACTCAGCATGGAACTGTTTAAAATGCCGAAAGACTTCGCCACTGATATGAAAAATTTCAACATTTGGATAATGAAACATTCCCTTCGAATGACAGATGTTGCAACTGATGTGATAAGTTTCAAAGTTTTGATAATCGAACATACCCTTTGGATGGCATTTATCGATTTATGTCACAACAATGAAAGCCAATGTGATAGATATTCGTTGCGCTGGATATGCAATGCTGTATTTTCTGGCCTGTTTTATAAATGTTGACCTTAGTAAGTGTTTTGTTCTTGTGTCCATTGCAATGATAAATACAATCTACTCTTCAACATTTAGATTCACAAATGAGCAAAACGCTTAGGGATTTAACTTCAAATCCAGGCATTATTTTGATGTTGTCAAACTTGTAATTACACCCGGAAATCTTAATGGCCTCATAAGTGCCTAATATGATTGACCAGATCAGTAAATTGTAAAAAATCAAACCTTTCTTTCAACGAGTTTAGCAGGATCATCGGTTAGCAAATATGTCTCCTGACGCTCATTATAAAACATCCTATATCTGTCGTCAACGTCAGAATCCGTTATCTAGATAAAAAATCAATACTTCTAAAGCACTACATAGTTTTCAATTTAAAGAATGACAGAAAAAATAAAAACTTGTTGCCGCTGGTACCAAACGAGGACACAGTCGCGTATTCGTGATTGTAATCAGACATGTTATGGAGAAGTGGATTGCATATGGATCATATTCGTGAACTTAACATCAGCCAAGGCAATAAAGGAGGAAGTTATGATATTATTTAATGAGCTATTTTATGCTTCGTAAGTGAACATTCTGACCGTCTATGTATTATTTCAGTACTTTATGATTTTTTGGACCAGGATGTTTGAGTCTTTAAAAAAATATGATATGATTAAAAACATTGGGTGATCTTTACAAACGGAAAACGAATCTAATATTTCGATAACGATTACCCATAAGAAGAGCACGTTCTACTATAATATATTCATTTAAAGAAGTTGATTAATTTTCATAAAGTCGATGAATGAATGGAACCAACATAAAACCCAACAAGTTGTTAAAGAGGCAGCAACAGCGTAAGCCAATAAGATTGCGTTGAAAAGTCTCCTGTGGCAGATACAAGCCAAAGAAGGCATTAATCGCAAAGCTAGTTCTGTAGGCAAAAAATAAGAACATAATGGTGAAATTATTGAATATTTTTTTTCGAAAAAACATGCAGTTTAAACATTTAACTTTCATACTGCATTAACAATTTTCAGATAGGCATATATGATCAAGAATTATTAAAAAAAGCAATTTGAAATGAACCTGTCTAGTCACAGTATACAGATAAATAATTTTAAAATGCAGATTTAAAAAAAAAAAATTAGATTCTAAATATTCGAAATTTTATTGTTCATAACTTTGCTGGGAAGCATCGTATGAAACTGATTTTTGTAGGTTAATTATAATGTGTAATTTCATAATTCATAAAAAAAAATTTTCGACTTAGGTCTATGCCTCCTTTTGCTTAATTTGTAGAGTAAAAGATATCAAGGCGTAAGGTGAAATGAAAAAAAAAGAATGAAAAGTGGAGAATGAATTATAATAAAGGTGGTTATTCAAATGAAAGACAAAAACAACATATCGAATGGAATGAAGAAATTACAATTATACAGACGTTGTTAAGATTTAGGTTACATGGTTTTTATTTTATCTACGTTAATTATTTTGGCAATAATTACCTACTCCGAATATCAACATTATCAATTTTAATTTTTAAACGTTACCAAATCAATTACATTTTAAAAGACATGCTATTACATTTCCATTAATAAACTGCACTTAACAGGTGTTGTTTTTTTTTTACTTCGACGCTTAAGCTTAACTTTTTTTTCATCAATCTTTTACAACATGATAAATGCTTCAGAAACAAATATCATTAACCTCTAATAGACAGTAATGCTCACATGTGAGCTGAAATCGATCAAATTACCTGAATGAAATTACAAAACAGATTTAAATACGATGCTTAAATTCGATCTCATTAATTTAAGTCAAATTGTTCGTCAGAATCCCATTTTCTAAAACCTGTTATTATACCTGTATTTAAATTGCCCCAAACAAGTGTGAAAAGAAACAACATTAATAATTGGTTCCTAAATTGGAACTTCCATTTCAAAAGGTCAAATCAATTGGTAAAATACCGGTAAATAATTTCAAGGGAATACAGCAATATTAATATTTTACTAATGATGGGGTGGACATAGAGCTGAGGCCAGAAAAAGGTACAAAATACTATCACTTGTGTAGACTATGACAAAATCAATGTGGGAGTAGAATTAATTAAATTCGGAGGGCTCGATAATATGTTTCATATTTTATATTTTCTGTTATGGTATTTTACTTAATACATCAATGTCGTCATCGTCGTTAATCTGAACTTGTTTATGTTCATAAAAAAATTCCAGGATGAAATCTCAGTAAGAAAGTGATAAATGCGCAGGGTTGACCTTATATAATTTCATCTTCTTTCGGTAATTTTTCATTTTATATTATTGAACCTAGTTGAACTAATCTTGGAAATCGCATATCCGGAAGTCGCTTAGAGATATAACGCATATGTCTTTCATTTAAAATATATAATCGATTCTATTATCATTGCAAGACTTAATCGCATTTCAAATTTTTATTAAAGTAAAATTAAGGATACTATAGATATGGAGGGAAATGTAAGTGGAATTATTATTATTGATAGAGAAAATAGCCCGCTTCGTATTTGACTCCAGAATTTCATGATAGCCCGTATCAATGGTGGTAACATAAAGCCTAGCAAGACAGACAGCGAGGGAATGAAGCACCTAACACAAGGCGAAATCGTCGATCAGGTAGTGAAACCTGAAAGGTCCACTACTCAACTTCAATGATGACATAATTTGTCGAAATGTGAAACCTGTTTTCGAAAAAAAACTTAAGTCCCGATGGTAGAAAGCATTCTAAAGTAGTTAAACCCAAGCAAACCTCAAAACACTATGAATTACCATTGATTTTTTTTATGCCTTTAAAACAAAATGCCTTGTTTGTTTCTTTTTTATTGTAAAATATATTCCGCTTTGTATTGTTCGGATAGTCTTGGCAGGTACCTGATACTACATGGGCAACTGAAACTAAACGTACCTTCTTGACAGTACTGATTTTGAAGGAGCATCTTTAAAATTTAAACTTCGGACCAACACACTACCTTACAACACTACTACAACAACGAACGAGAAAATGGTCTAATAATCCTAACACAACTGGAATTTGTAAGTTGTGTAACAGTAATTCCATTGAAGACATTGACCATTTTCTATTCTTGTGCCCAGCTCTAGAAAATACTAGAAAAATCGAAATATCAGGATTTAAATGCAAACTCAAATCATTAAATTGTAACTACGTTTGGGATAAGTTTAACTCTTTAAACATCACTAAAAAGATATGTTTTGTTCTTGGTAATGAAGATGATCTTTTATTGTATAAAACGAAATTTTGGAAGCAGTAGATGCGTTTTGCAAATCACTATGTAAGAATCTAAACTTCAGTTAAACTTTATTCATTCTATAGGCTATGGAATCAAAGATCATTTTTATTATCAGACATATAGAACATGCCTTTATATTTTAAGTAAACTTTAGTGTTGTTGTGTGAACTTAATTTTTGTTAGTAATTTGAGTGTTATAAGAAGGTATAATGCATGCTCGAGGCGTTGAGATGCGCGCCCTCGTGTCAGGATTCAGTGTTTCGGCATGGGTTATGTCATCATCAGGAATTTCCTCAGTGATGGCATGATTTGTGTTGGGATGTTGAGTCCTGTCACGTTAGCGTGTGCCTCGCTGCTTGGCGTATGCATTATACTCTCTTACATTACCCCCCCCCCCCCTGAAAAAAGTCAGTTAAAGCATTGGTAATTAATAAAGCTAAAAAGACATAAACAAAATCAGTGGTAAGTAAAATATAGTACTTTTGAATGTTGTATTGCTGTTATTGCTTTAGTATAATAGTCCTACTTTGAATCCATATTATTGGGCTTAGTACAAACTATAAAAATAAAATAAGAACAGATTGATGTTCAGATAAAGTGTCATATGCCTGCATTTATATTAATTATAATTAATCACATATTAAACCAGAATATCAAGGATTTGCATATGTTTTTTTTTCAATTTCTAGCAGAAATTACTTAGGCCTATGTGCATCATGGAGTTTATTTCATTCTGATGTAGGCCTATGTGGCTAGAACCAAGACAAATGAGTATAAGTCGGAAAATTGAAAAATTGAGTTTTTGTAGATTACAAAATTACACATTATTATCTTTAACATTTCAATTCATACGATGTTTCTTTGCGAATGTATGAACTATCGAAGTTCGAACATTTAAAATGTAAGTTTTGAGGTAACTGCATTTGAAAATTGTTTATCAGTATATATTAACTAAGAAATGTCAGTTTAAATTGCATTAAAAAAAATGTTTTATCAAATATCTGAAATTTTAAGTTAGTATGAAAGTTGAGTGTATGAACTGTATATTTAAAATAAAATAAAATTTGAAAAAAATGATAATTTCCAAATTACTGCCTATTGTGGGAAAACTAGCATTTGCGAATTATGTATCATGGTTTGGCTCTGCCACATATGAGACCTTTGGAAGGTCTATAAAATAAGAACTAAATAGGCCTAATGATAATTGAGACTGAGATTGATAAATAAGTGACAAAAACATATGTCATTATTTGTCTCTGAGCCAGCTAGAACCAAGTATCAAAAGCCTACCTTAGAAACACGGCCTACTGGTAATCAAGAACTGGTTGTGCTATCTGTGACGATGCGTATACATTTGTGGCAGATCCAAGCCAAAATGAGGCATACGTTTTAAAAAATGAAAATTGAGTTATTTATAGGCCTAGATTGTGGAACTGCGTTATGTTTAACATTCAAAAAAGAGTTTCATACGATGTTTCCTTGTGAAGTTATGAGAAATCAAATGCTACATGTATGGTTCAGAGCAATTGTGATTTCTATTAAAATATGGCCTATCCTAAAAAACTATTTTCTGCCTTTCATTACGTATTAAAGCCTACGTAAGCAAAAATTTATGTTTTGAGAAAACTGCATTTGAAAATTGCTTATCAGTAGGGCCTATACCTTGACGTAGCAGGGTCATTTTAAATTGCATTTTAAACATTTCATTGATTTGATCATATCTCAAAAAATTGTTAGCGTAGTATGAAAATTGAATGTTTAAACTATGTTTTTGAAATAAAATAAAATGCGAAAAATGACATTTTTTAAACAAATTTCCGCCTATTGTAGAAAAACAGCTCTGCAACTTATGTCTTCTTTGGCTCGGTTTGACACATTTTGTTTCCAAGATAAAATTGATACGATAAATTGACTTTGTATTTTTAATATATAATCCGGGATTAATGGTGTGTAATCGTCTGTGTCTGTGACAAGTATATTACATATGGTAATTATCTTATAACATAATATATCAATGATAACCTTGATCCGTAATTATATTGAAACAGTGTACAGATTACCAACGCAACGCTATACATATGTGAGTACAATTTAAAACTAACTAAATTTACAAAAGTTACAATAACATTATAAATGTGGGATTGAAACCTTGGCGCTGCATAGGCCTATTTGGCTGCGTCCAACCGCACGGAGGTAGTCAGGTAATTGTATTTTCACCTTTCAGTCCGAAAAGGGCTGATGAACTTAAAGCCAAGCTGCAATAGGTCATTCTACGCAAATACATTTTTAACTTCTGGTAAAACTAATGACCTATATTATATAACTACTTGTATTTTGTAAAGTATGTGGTTTAACAAGTTTAGTTAAGAATAAGACGAATAGCTGGTTATACGTTATGTTTGAATTATTATCGCCACGAAGTTAATTATATTGTCTTTAGCCAATCGAGAGAAATGTAACATTTCTCGATTAGACTATCGATCAAAAGGAACAATGTATGGTTATTCGTAAATAACAGAAATAACTTCTCTATTTTAAGAATACAAAAATACGAGCGCATTTAACTACCGTACTGTAATAAATGTGATCAATCTGTAAGTGAAAGTAGTATCAAAAAGGAAAAACACAGAAATTATTATAAGATGTGCCTTTTTTGCTATAGAATAAGCGATCGACCGACAGACAGTCTAAGAGAGCAGACCTCCGCCTAGCTGAGACTAATATGTATAGAAAAAGTTTGGAAACCCTGTGTATTTCCGATTGTTTCTAATCCTGTGATATCAGCACTCAGCTGATCATTGTTATGTAAATGTAGTCACAGTGAGAAGTTACACAATTACTTTAGGGTACTGCACATGCTCTGTTACAATTTAGTTAAACAGTGACAAACACTGCACATGTTCAGATACAAGTTCCTACAAAGTCAAGTGGTGGAATACAAAAAAACTAATAGATTTTGCACCACATTCTACCTTGATATGCACCTCAGCGTTTAAAATTACTTTTTATCTAACAGTTAAACTTGTCAAAATTGTAATAATGTATAATGTAATAGTGTATTTTTATGGGGTAACACAATATAGTATTTAATATCATTTTTTTGTGGCAAAAGTTTTTTTTTTAGAAATTATTAAACATTTAATAATGTACAAAAACCTCTGCCACAAAAGCAATAATAAATCACACATTTTGTTTTACACCATAAAAATACACCTAAGGGTTTACAATTTTGAATAGTTAAATAAAACTGTTAAATAAAACTAATTTTAAATTGCTTTGGTTCATAGTAAGGGTATAATTTGGTGCAAAATTTATGGGATTTTTTTTTACCATTCGATTTTGGAATAAATCTTAGCAGAGCATGTGAAGTATGCTACAGCTTTATTCCAATTCCTCACTCTGACCACATTTACATAACAATGAATTGCCTGAGTGCTGATATCTGAACCAAAGGAAAATGCCCAGTGATTCCAATATCTTTCTAGTCTCAGGCTTATAGCCATATATCATATTTATCCAGCTTTTTAACTCTGTGACCTTTGCAATTTGACTTAATTACACCAAAAATTAAGCACTCCTTAGTAACCTATTATGAACAAATTCTGCAAGTTTGATGATAATTCCATTATTGGTTTTTGAGATATCTTAAACACAAACATACAAACACAGACCAAAAACAAATCAAAAAACCCCAATGCGTAACTTTCTTCCGTCGGTTTCAGCCACTACAGAAGTACCCTAGTATAAATATACATTACCAAGATCTATCTGATGTATGACAAAAAAGTTTGACTATTAGAATTATGGAAACCGACGCAAATTAACCGCCACGGATAGACCGACTGATCACCTAATGGATTGAGCAGCACTTAATCTTTAACGATCATAAAACTCGGTTTGTAAACCTGTTAACAGCCACATCCGTATTATTAGCAGAATCAGAAAATACCAAAATCTTACTATTACTTCCAAATCACTAAGTTATCCATACTTTAATTTCGTATAATCTTGATTACTGCAACTCCTTACTGCAAATCCGCTAGCATATTCAATTAAGCGTCTCCAATTAATTCAAAACAATGCTGTTCTTGGTTGCACGTTACTCCAAGATACACTCACATTATCAAAGTAATTCGTTTCCTCCACTGGCATCATACCGACAAGCATTATTTTTTCTAACTTCTTAAAATTTAGCAAAATATAATGCATTTTTAATGTTATTGCTTTAAAATATGTCTACCAAAACTCCTTTCCCATCATGTCTCGCTGTAATTCTTCCTCGTTTTCGCCCGTCATATCAGCTACGATCGGTTTCTCACCATAAAGCAGAATAAAATAATCTTTAATTTCATATAAACTTGATTAATGGAACTCCTTTCTGCAAATCTTCCAGCATATTCAATTAAGCGTCTCCAATTAATCCAAAACAATGCTGTTCTTGTCTGCACATCTCCAAGATACAGTCACATTACCAAAGTGATTTATTCTCTCCGCTGGCATCATGCCGCAATATATTAAAACTAGTTTTACTGAACTTCAAAGCTGCCAAACTTAACCCTCTCCCCCTCATATATCGCTGAACGTCTTCCTCGTTATCTCCCGTCTTTTCAGTTTCATTTCCCCCAAAACCTTCTCTCTGTTCCATCATTTAAAACTAAGACTTACGGTTTGAATGCCTTTACATCTGCCGCTGCTTGTCTTTGAAACAATAGACCCTCTCTGTAAGATCGAACTTCCATTTCTGAATTTAAATCTTTACGGGAAACTCATCTTTTTAACATCTGCAATGGCTTCTATTGAGCTTTTGATAATTGTTTTTTGGAATTGCTGCACTATCAAATTATCAAAACTACCTGCTTAATTTCAAAACAATTGGACTCAAAGAACTTTTTATTTAAAGAATATCATAGTAAAAGTAATAGAAACTAATATACACAAACCACCAAGACACGAGCCAACTCCTCGATTCATCGCCCGACCGAAAGAGTAAAGTTTCTTACAACGAATATGTTTAGTTAAATTTTGTTTTGGTTTGTTGATGGAAAGAAGTCTACTCTTGCCTCTAAACACTTATCAAAGTCCTCTATCACCTCCCTTAATGCTAATCGTTCTGTAAAAATTTAACACAATAGAATGGCGCATAATGAAATATTTGGTTATAAAATGCTTTGGAAAAAAACAATTAAAACAGAAGCAACATTAGCCGACAAGAACAGATGCGTTTTGACATGGGTTTGAATCTTTGAATGTAATATCACACATTTAAAGTAGTCCCAAAGGTAATTTGGGGGTCAGTGGTTCAAATCACAAGCTTGAGATATAAATGCTGACGACTCGTGTAAAGAGCTATCGCCGTTTAATAATAGCTGAGTGGATCGTGTTTGTGATAGTTGAGCAATGACTCCGTCCCCGTTTCTACTTTATTAGGTCTTGTTTTTAAGTGTTCTTATAGTTGAATACAGTTCAAATAACGTTTTAATATGTTAGTATTGAAAGTTACACTATGTCCATAATTATTATACTTTTCCGTAAACAATACCAACGATATGGTGGCGGTTGTCAACATCGGTTCTGAGATTTGCATCACATCTAATTCTAATTATTTAAAATGCCTCCATGTAGTTTAGCCAGCATAAATTCTTATTAATTGAAAGAATTTCGTGGTATCGAATGGTCACCTAGCAACGACATACTGTCGTCCTAGATGTTTTTGCAACTAGCGGATAAACCTTCCACAGAAAAAAATTGTCTTTAAGCAAGATGGTGTCTAATTTCCGTACGACGGCCAATGTCCTCTAGAAGCACTTATTTTATATTATTTATATGAAGGACAGAAGATCGTCTTCGGTATAATAAAAATAGAACCTTTTGATGGTTAAAGAGCGAGACAATAATACCTATAAAACTCAAAATAGGCTATACCAAGTTCAAACTGTAAATTTACAAAATCCATTAGATAGGCATGTTATTTGCCGCAAACACGTCTAAATGTCTCCGCCACTTTTATCACTTGTTTCGTGTACTAACTGATAGAATAACGATAGTAAATTATTACTTCAATACATTAATTTATATAGTTGATTGCCGTGAATTAATTCACGGCAATCTAGTTTTCTAAAGCCCCTTTGACAATATTGTCTCCCGACCTGTTTACAGCGCTTGCAATCGTCAAATTTGGTCGTACGACGTATCGCATCTTCCGTACGGCTTAAAAAAAGAAAAATCCGTGCGTTTTTTTTAATCGGGAGAGTCGCAACTGGATTTGATGCAGGCAATGAGTACTGGAGCAATCGTTGCGACTGATTTTATGACCATGAATCTTGCGACCGTCAGTACGATTGTCGTACACTGTTGTCAGCAGACGCACGAGTGGTGCACGAATATTTTGGGTCGTAAGATGCTCCACACGTTCATATCTTTCTTTTTGCAACAGCCGTACACCGTTGAACGACGGGCCATAGCGTCTTGCACCGCCGTGATAAGGTATGATTCAGGAGCCTATATCTGGAATGCTTCATTCTTGTTACACACATGTATGCTGTCAAAATGTCTTGCGGCAATTTCCACGAACGACTTGCGGCAGTAATGTCTTCGTCGTGAGATCGATTTCTAACTTTTGACCGTGCGACTTTGTGAAAGTAGCTTAAATTAGCACTGTGTAATTATTTATTCAACGCATCCTGTAACTCTTACTGACGACGAATGTAGATTTTCTAAATTAAGCTTGTCGTCACTACAAGAAAAAGTTACATTAATTTAAGTAATTTTAATAGCCTACATTCTAACTTAGATTAGGTGATTTTAATACATTAAACCACAATGGCTAGGTAAATTAAACTACATAATGATATACGACCAACCTACATTTTAAAAGTAAGTATTCACTAGTAGATTTTATGAAAGTAGTGAAATTCCGTCATTCATGGTATTAGTTTATGCTAGTAAACAATAAATAATTCGCAATGTCCCTGTTCTCAACGACTAATACATCCATGTCAACTGATTCTGTTGAAAGAACTGCTTAAAACCTTTTGACGTTGATAATTTTATTGATTTATCTGATCTAGCTTTTATGGAGGGTGACTAAATCGCCCAGCACTGATGATAATAAGGGGCTCTCTACCTGACAAAATTAACTAACTCTAATAAAACATAAAACATTAATACTACTATTGATTAATACATTAAACAAGAAATATTTGTTATTATTTAATAGAAAAAAAAACGCAGCAACCAAACTTGTTGTATTTTTGTCCTTTCAATAAGTCATTTCACGGTTCCAACTGCGCATGTGCTTTATCAAGGTCAAGTAATAAAACGACGCGCGGCTCTTATTGAAAGGAATATAAAAAGCCATTTCACGGTTTCAACTGTGAATGTGCGTTACCAAGGTCAAGTAATAAAACGACGCGCGGCTCTTATTGAATGAATATAATAAGCCATTTCATTGTTTCAACTGCGCATGTGCATTATCAAGGTCAAGAAATAAAACGACGCGCGGCTCTTAATGAAAAGATTATAGGCCTAATTGCCGCACGTCGTTTTATTACTTGACCTTGATCTGCACATGAGCAGTTGAAACGGTGAATTGGCTTATTTGTTTAATCCGTAATTTGATTATAAAAAGATCATTCAATTTTGTTTTGAAACTGCAATTCCATCGTTTATAGATAACACACACTCTTACCACCTCATGTGCAATTTATGAGCACAAAATCTGAAACAAATTCTTACAAGAAATTTAACATCAGCCTGGAAAGGAATCTTAATGTAGTTCTGGAACAAAATACAATTTGGTACATTCCACACTTGAACTGCGAACTCATAATGCATAAATGCACCGGTGGTTGTACATTTGACATTTGGGGTGCTCTCAGTTAACGGCTGGCTATAATTCGTAAACATAATCAACTGCTGAGAAGTTTAGTTTAAGTTATTAAATGCTTATTGATCCCACAGTTCCGCTAGACGCTATTAATTGATTAAACTGCCCATTTGGTTTTAACGCATGCGCTTCATTATTTTTTATGCGATTTAGTCTGGTTTTCCAGACGTTTCTAGGTAGATTTATCCTCGTTTATTCGAAGTATAATGCTAGATCGCAACACAGTGTTGTTCCTTATCACTTTTCCATTTTGTTCTTATCTGCCTAGAAATGCGGAGCGAAAAAAAAAACTAATACCAATCTATATATTATACCAGAATCTACCCTTGCTAAGGCCTCCCATGCGATTCCATTGGGAGAGGTAAACCAACAGACAGTCGGAGACGGCGACCGTGCATTTTGACAGTCCATTGATCAAGTATAAACATCATTTGCAAGGGATCGTGACATGCATCGCTATATCGTTAAATATATAAAACCACATTGTATTGCAACTATTAAATCTGATCAAGGAGTTTGAAAGGTGAGATACTCGTACGTGTGTTTTCCTATTCTAGTTCGCTACATTGTGAAGGGACGCTGGAAAATGCATGAACACACATCGTTGATTACTTTGTCAAAAGGTATGCAAGTTAACGACCGCAAAATGGTACCGTGTGAAAAACGAGTATTGATAATAAGCCAACTTTTCTCATAGTAAAATAATTCAATTCAATTACAGTACGTTATATTACAGATAACATCGAGGGCTGTTATCAACATCAAAAGTACAATAAACAGTAAATACAACAATATCAGTGTCGTATTGAAAGCGGTTGATCAGGGTGCTAGCACCCTCATTCAGAGAGATTCGCAAATTATCGTTAAAGAAAACTACTGTAGCGCTTTTAACATCTCAAAAAACTATTAGTGATCTTTAAAGAACTACTCTATTAGTAACCATGCATGGTGTTACTAAATGTCACAAAAAAGAAGACAAAAATCAATAACACGATTTATTAATTAAGATAGGCATTTTTCAATCTGATTGGTTGGCAAAATTCGAGCAAAAGAATTATTATGTATATTTTTAGTTTATAAATGAAGTTTAAAATCATCGAGATGTGTTTCCTTGTGCTCATTTAATAGTGACCGAGAAGAGCTAGCTGGGGGTGGAGAGGGATGCTGTTCCAAGTACATAGATTAAGTTTATTGATAATGACCCACTATTAATATTAACCCATTCTAAAACCGCAATGAAGAGTATTCTAGGGTTACTATAGAAATTTTACGCTAACACTTAAATTTACTGTGCATCATAGTAGCGCATATGTTCAAAACAATAAACATTGGGTAATGAAATTCAGTACAAAAAAAAAATAAACGAGATTAAAATTATCGGTTCCCGCTGTTGGAATAGTCAACTTTGAACATAGTAATTAAATTAATATTCACCTTCATGATGTGTAAATAAGCAGTCATTATTGACCATTATTTACACAGGTATTGGACATATGGCAAGCCAGAGGTTTTACAATACAACGCCTAATTTGTGAGGTATCACCGCAAAACGAACGCATCGTAGGTGAGATCAAAGTGAGATAATCGCCAAAATGTCTGAAGTGACTCATCAAATGTGAGGTCTCACCGCAAAATGAGTCGCATTGTAGGTGAGATCAAAGTGAGATAATCGCTTAAAGTAGGTTTGAAGTCAAATTTTTGGGAAATGTTGTTTTAATCAACCAGGAGTACATGATATTTACATTTTATTATAAAATACTTTTTAAGTCAGTTTTTATTCAGGAAAGTGTCTTTCGTGCAGATTTTCTGAGAATGTTTATTTGTTTTTAGATTATTTTAGGGGCAATTTTCTAAAACCATGTTTCCATACATTCAAAAGTTCATAGGCCTATTACATTTCATCTACTTACCCAATAAATGGAATTTAAAGTTTAGATTAGAGCTTATATTGTGCTCTAAGGTACAAATAACTCAATATTTTGATTTTCTTACAATGACACTCATTTTGTGGTGAGACCTCATATTTGGTATCAATCATACTAATTGACCAACAGCTAGACAACGCATCTGATTTTTATATTACACTCCTTGTGATTTTAGATACTGCAGTTTCCCATACACTGATAGGCCTTTCACATGAAACACACATACTTCCACTTCTTTTTCACACTAGGCCTATATTCATTTTTGCTACGCCATTTTGATTGGTTGTTAATAGCATCGATGTCATTCCACACTTCAGTATACGTTTTATTATTTATCCTTATTATTTTGTCTCTTCCGGCATATATTGTATGTTTGCTCAGCAAATGTTGTATACAAATCACGTGTCTATCGGCACGTATAAAGTGCACTTAATAAAAAGCAACACTGCTGCGAGGCTATTCAACAATCTGAATAAATGCTACTTGAATAATTGAGAACGCCTTAGAAACTTTGGTAACATGATCGGAATAGGTCTAATAATATCTTCATGTAAAAGCATCATCGTCGTCATCGTTATCGTCATCATCATCATCATCATCATCATCATCATCACTACCACCATCACCATCATCATCATCATCATCATCATCACCATCATCATCACCATCATCATCATCACCATCACCATCACCATCACCACCACCATCATCATCATCATCATCACCATCATCATCATCATCATCATCATCATCACCATCATCATCATCATCATCACCATCATCATCACCATCACCATCATCATCATCATCATCATCATCATCACCATCATCATCATCATCGTCATAGTTATCATCATCATCATCGTCATAATTATCATCACCTGCCATCACTATCACCATCATAATTCTGATGGTGATGTTTGAGGTGGGGTGATAATGATGACGTCGACGACGACGATGATGATGATGATGATGATGATGATTACGATATATTGAACTAATATCGTGAGACATGAAATTACAACACACGCTTTGCCAATGCACATAATCACAAGCTAGAGTCAGCAGTTATATCCGAACCTAATGGGTTGGATTATATTAAAGAGATTGTAGAGGCGATTCCACTCCAAAACCCCGACAGTTGGGGTAAACTGTCCGATTAACCATTATAGAAATCTTCATGGGTTGCATCGTCACATACACCAGCTTTTCCCTTCATTTGTCATCTACACGTTTGTCTATTCATTCGACTTTAAATATCAATACAGTTAGCGAAAAAATGTTCTAAGAAACAGCTTCCTAATAGACGGCATTAGAGGAACGTAAATGATAAACTAAACCTACAAATCAGTATGTGCAATAAAAATGATCCGGTAAATCCGCTAATAAAAAAGTCTTTCCACATTCATCGATTATGTGCTGACGTGGTTATCATTCTAATGCATATTGTTGTCAAATGAGGGGATTAAGTCGATGAATAAGGTCTGCAAATCCTATATTATTAATAATTACCTGATAAACACTAATCTTCTATCCAGATGCATTAAATGTGATGTTAATTTTTTTTTATAAAAATGATAAAACATACATTATTAACTCATAAATTATTTATCAAAACCGCCTTAAACGCTGCCTAGTTATAAAACAATGAAAATCAAATTTCATTTCAAATGACATATTAGGTCTATCTTACTTTTTGATGGGTCCCCTGAACTATTTAAAATCTAATGAAAATATTATTTTGTCACCGTGGACAATAGGCCTATATTGTAATACATGAAAGCAAAAGAAAACAAACAAAATTTTATTCTCCATAGGCCTGTCTATCTTCCGGATATATTGGGTGTTTTCTCTATTTTCGTTCTAGCAACAAAGATATCCATATTTTACTTTTTAGTACTCCTGATAGCGACTCTTCTGTGTCTAATTATGTCGTTTTAATTATTTGTCATCAAAGATGAAAGGGGTCCGGAACCACTGCTCCCCTAAATTCGCCACTGTTGTGCCCATTCACACACCTTCCGATACATTTTTCTTCTAAAACTTTTGAATAGTATTTTGTTATCGTGCCTTAGTAACTTTATCGTGAAAAGTACTTTTGACTATACCACGTGACCTATAAACAACCAAATAAATTGCTAGAAATATTCAAACGTGTTGTGTAATTTAGGATAATGAATTACGCTATTATGATGTATAACGATAATCATTAGTTGGGGGTTGAAATAATTAATATAATTACATCCATGTATGAGATTCGCATGGTCATATCTGCGTACTGGTAATGACAATGGCTGATGTTATATGATAGGAAATTAGTAATATTTTTGGGAAATTATAAGATAATTGAACAACGGAATAATGGATGTAGAGCGTATGAATCGTGAAGTCTCTTATAATTATAATGAATAATGGATCGTTGATTCGTGGCAGAATACAAATATTTAAATGGACCATTATTATAATTATTTAAATGAATTATTACTAAAATTATAACAACAATACTATGAAGTTACTGTGTCTTTTGTAGCTAAAACCTCGTTCAGACATACCTATAAGTGGACTGCTATCCGCATAATTAATGCGCTACTCAATGGCTACAGAACTAGGATTAAGGTAAGAACAAGACTGAGAAAAACAAGAATTAGAATGAGAACTGCTGGTCAACGAGATGCTTAGTCTGCAGTCAATGGAAATATAGGCCATGTTATTAAATGGACAAGTCTGAATATTTACCAAGATTTAAAGTACAGATTTTAATTTCATTGAATCGATGTCTCGATTTTACAAAATAATCTTTAAATGTTGGAAAAAAAACATTGTCCTTCGCTACTATGGCTATGTTACTGTTTCCCGTTAATATATTATATTAATATCTTCTACATGGCCTCCTTTATTTTTTCGTGAACATAGGCCTATATAAATTGTTTAATTCCCATTATATATCCCCGTCTCCATCAATCAATCAACCAACCAACTACCCCACCGACCGACCGACCGACAGACAGATTCAATAAACTGGATGTACTAATAATTGCAATGTTTTTTTTAATGAAAATGTTAACATCTATCTGAAGTTAATTTATATAGGGAAAAATTACATTACGTATATTATTAGACCTTTCGGTAAATTTGAAATATCCGTGTTTGTAATTACAAACATGATCGATGAGTCTCGTAAGATTATGAACACACTCAAAGTATAAAAATAGTTAGGGATCGACTCACAGTTCTCGGGGGTTATTTATTGTATCACGAAAGAAAAAAAAATATATTAGGCCTACCAACATACTGCTTATACGAACCGTTATTTTTGAGCACACACAACACATAAGAATGTCGGTCTAAAAAAGGCTTGACCGGATGACTTGTAACTATTACCATTTCGATCTATATTAAAAGTTACATATGGAGAGAAGGGCGATAAACAAGATTATCATATACGTACACAAAGTCAAATGATAGGATAAATTTAAAAATACCCATAGACAACGATATAGTATAAGTTCATGCTAGTCAAAATAGTTGAGATTATATAAGGGCAGGTAAAAATCGACAAATTTTGACCAAATCGTCGAATTCCAGCCCTTTCGCCATGGAAGATTAGCGATGGCGTTATCTGAAACAGCACCCAAATAATTAGGTCATATAATTACGCTAATATTAATTCAATTCGGCTTTATATAAGCAAATAGCTTGGCGTCCAGTGATCGAGCCTCTTCACTGATTGTGCCCTCTACGTCGATTATGTTGCGCCCCATCTTATATTAAAATGGACCCTAAAAATAAAAAAAATATATACACACAAATGCGCCAAAACGGTACCAGGACACCCGAAATGGGGAAATAACGTTTCTGTTTTTGTTTTTTTTTTTGTTTTTTTTTTTTTAAATCAAACCAGCAACCAAGCCCACCCGGGTTTTCCAAATGACGCCCTCCCTTTTCATGGATCCTGGATCCGCTCCTGAAACGAACATGTTGCTGACTTCACAATAATAAAAAACAATAGGCGGCGCCCTTTATTGTTATAATTATGGTCATTTTATACCTGAATGATTTTGCAATCGTATGTTATAGAATGGGTATTTTGGAATGAAACATTTGAAAACGGAAAAGACCCAATTTAACATCAGAATGTACTAGTAACATGAAAGCTTACAATATACGGTATTAATTATTGCATTTACATTTAACATCCTATGAATGTAACATTGACTTTGGAATATCAAAATACAACACTGTAAGTTAGAGACAAGAATCAGCAATGAGTCTTTGCAATAGCTAGTGCCTTTCGGTTAACCTTATTTTCCGTTTCTGTTAGCAACAAAAAGCGCCACCTATCGTTTTGACTTAACAGTAGAGAACCCTATGCGCGCAAAACTAGTAGTGAAATTAATTAAATCACAGTAAGGACTGAATATTGGTACTACGGTTGATGCTGTCGTATCTGTTATCCTGTTTCCACCGTCACTGTTTATGCAACATACCTTCGGGCACCATTATTAAGCTTACAAACAACACTACAACTAAAGTTTAACTTTGTAATCCTAAATAGAAAACAAACCTGTTGTAGCTCGAAAACGGACCAATGCTGAATATTGGCGCCGAAAAGTGAAAGAACGTGTTTACAAAATTAACTGGACGAAAGTAGTAAGTTAAAGTCAAGACGAAAGAGTAATTAGATCTTAGCTTGTCCGAATATATAAATGTCTATGAGCTACTGTAGCCCCTGACGTCCCTGGGGTAGGTAGAGACATCTTCCTGTTTATTATCGGTGATAAAGTAGTTTATCGCCTGACGGTCTTAGAACATAACGAATGTTGTGTCATTCGCATGAATTTTGTTTTCGAAAGCCATAAAATGTGATTGATTGACAAAATGTGTTCAAAAAGTGCAGTATATGTACGTGATTTTCTTTTTTATACGGAACAACATAACGTTGTATAATGTAGGCTAGACTGGCTAGAAGTCTCGGATTGAAAAGTAGGATATGAACCCCACAAAAATATGCAAGTCTTACCAAAATTATTAGTTTTTTTTATTGTTCACGAATGGTAACAAACCTACCTAATACGTAATTAAACAAATACGGTTACTATAATCATAAACACATTTTACAAACGACACGGTATAGCCAACAAACGATTGATACATAAATCTGCATATTCTACTCCTTTAGACTAATAAGAATTCCACTGGTGTATTGATTTGAAGGTTCACGAGAAAACGCTCTTAGTTTCACAAACAAGAATCCCATTACAGAAACGATTTCCTAGTAAAGAGTGGCTACTATTAAGCAACAGAAACAACAGTAGCAGTAGGCCTAACATCAGTAATAGTAGAAACAGTAGCAACAAAACTACAGCAGCAGTACCACAAGCAACTGTAGCAATAACAACAATAGCAGCAGTAACAGCACCAACATCAGTAACAGCAGCAATAAAAACAACAAAACAGCAACAACAAAATCAGCAGCAACAGAAACAACAGCAGCAGTAGGCCTAACATCAGTAATAGTAGAAACAGTAACAAAAACAACAGCTGCAGTATCACAAGCAACTGTACCAACAACAACAATAGCAGCAGTAACATCAGCAACATCAGTAACAGCAGCAATAACGGCAACAAAACAGCAATAAGAAAAGCAGCAGCAACAGAAACAATAGCAGCAGTAACATCAATAGTAGCAAAAAAGTAGCAAAAAAAGGCAGCAGTATCACAATCAACTGTCAATAGCAGCAGCAGCAGCATCAGTAACAACAGTAATAACAGCAACAAAACCGCAACAACAAAAGCAGCAGCAACAGAAACAACAGTATCAGTAAAGCAGTAACATAAATAAGCAGAAACAGCGATAACAGCATTGACAGCAACAACTTCAGCAGCAGCACCGGTGGCATCAGTAACAGCAGAAGCAAAAACAACAGCAATAACATCAATACTAACAGCAAAAGCAGCAGAAATAGCAGTAACATAACTGCGTCAATAACAAAACCAACAGCAACACAAGCAATATCATCAGCAATAACAGCAACAACAACAACTTCAGCAGCAGTAACTTCAGAAGCAACAAAAACAATGGCAGTAGTACCAACAGCAACATCAGCATAAATATCAGCAATCTAACTGCGTCAAAAACAACAGCAGCAGCAACACAAGCAGTAACATCAGCAATATTAGCACAACAACATCAGCAGAAATAGCAGCAACACAAAAGCAACAGCAGTAGCAGTAGCAACAGAAAAAACTGTGACAAAAGCAACAATCACACCCACATCGCCTTTTCATACCACTGGAACGGATTTTAAAGAAGATGGTCATTATCATTATACTTCAGAGTCTAGCAGTCTCGGGTTATACAGATACAGTGATAAATTTTTTATACATCACTGTTATATGTTACTGCAGGAGGATTATACTGTAATGTTTAATTGAGTCAATTTAATTGAATTCTTTGTTGACATTATTTTCAAGCTCAGAAATTGTCTCTGTCAGTATGCAAACAAGGTACCCAGCAAAGAACCTGCAGAGTTAGAGACACTCCTCACAGGGACTGGCAGTAGATAAAAAATCGAAACATAACCTCCGTAGACCTCATATGTTTTGCAATCAATGCCAGTGTTTCTAAAACAGCGTGGTAAGGCCTAAGTAAAACACAAACTTAGCTAGACGTTATGTCTATGTCAATCTCAATAACGCCACGATCAATACGATATTAATAATTTAGATATCGATTTTATTCACGGTCATCTAGGCTATTTGGTTCAAAATTTTAGTTTTTCTCGAGGTTTTTACAGGATTAATTACAAAATAATGCAGATTATAATTTTTACCAGCATCTACTAATGCATCGTTATAAATTAATTTAAACGGTACAAGTAATTACAATGAATTAAAATAATACACGTTTGCCTATAACGTGGAATGTTTTGCTGTACAAAATCCTTGGTTGTTTATCACACACTAATGGGCCATGCTGTACAGATAAAAACATGAAACATTAAAGCCTGGATCACGAAACACCATTGACATCATAATTAGGTCAAAAAGTGTTATATTGTCCAAGCACACTACCAATTGTAAAACAGGGTCGGCGGGTTGATTTTTGTTTTAAATTACTTACAAAAAAAAAAAAAAAAAAAAAAAATCAGCAGACGTTTTAAAAATACATTTTAAATCTGATTAACTTAAAATCTAGGCGAACAATTTAATTGAATAATACGTACTGTTATTCTGAATGAATTATAACACTCACTCAACAGATTAAATAGAAATTAAAAGGCTAGTATTAGTCAGAAAGTTAAGTCTACCGATTTTCTCTACACGATGAGACCGCGTTCAGTGGGCAGGCAGCTCCCACATGTGTCTCACTATTCCTGGTTAGTCTATCGCGCGGCGAGCGAGAAAAATTGACTTAGTAAAACAGATGTAACGTCAATTCTAATTTATCCAGATTAGAAAATGTTTTTTTTTTTTTGGAGTTTCCTCAAAACTCGTATCAAAAACGTTTGGTTCGCTGTTGCTCGAACATGAAAAAAAGCCGACCCTTAGGCTAGATTTTCTTGATTTTTAGGTCGGTCGGGCTTGGGCAATATAACAATTTATTTGGGCGTTATCCAAAGGCCTATTGTCCTCGTCACCTCTGTAACTATAATAAACTCAACAAATTCACATGAGGCCTATCTCTGTCAAATATAGAAAAATAAAATGAATAAGTTAATGATATACATATCTTGGGCGCTCACAGGTCTTCTTGTTGTGTTTACAACTTTTAACGTTTTATTGTACACTACTAACGTCCCATACTCAATTCCTTTATTTAATAGTATTTATAGTTAGAGCAGATAAGTAGCAGTATACGTTAATCGTGAGCTTCTGGAAGACACATGTAACTATGGTGGTACCCTGATGCATAAGGATCGTTAAAAATAATTTAACCTTGAAAACAAGACCTTCTAGTGATCGTCATCTTGAAATACAAAATTACCACAAAAATAATTTTTTTTTTCTAATATGTTTACATCTATTATCACCTACAGCTGTGATTTAAGGGTGTGTGCCCATGTTTTCAATATCAGAGATATTCGCAATCGTATTAGATTTGTAAGATGGCAACCACACTGACTTTCAAAATGGCCGCCAAATATAATTTAGACAATATCCTCGTAGTTACATTAGATATGCCTTAATAAATTATGCGGTTGTAAAATTGTCAAATCTATTGTTGAGCGAGTGAGTTGGCCTCTTGTATACGAACATCGGACCGGAGCAAATTGGCACGCATCGCTAAACCAATTCGGTAGGCTAAGATAGACATACCGGGCTCCTCTCTAGCGGCCGCATGTAGCTGTTGTGCGAACTGTATAAACCAGGACATTTAAGAAAACCTAATTTGCATTAATTGTTCATTCGTAATTAGTATTTTCAGGTACAAAAATGTCATAAACGAGTAATAACAATTATTACATTGCAAAAAACGTAAAGGATTCTCAGCAGTTCATCTACATCGAGTTATACGTTTCAACTTTCATGAGGGTACCGTAAGACCTGCAAAGTCCTTAGGTTTAATTTTCTTTTCTAAAGTGCCTTAAACTGTGACCGATGTATTATATTGTCGAAATTGGCAATGTTATTTTTTTTCATATACATGCTAAACATGGAGGTATCCTCTGTGATCTATGCACCAATATAAGTTAAGGTTAAAATGTAATGTTCAAGAGCTCATTCACATGAATTACAGATAAAGAAGTATTTTAAACAAGCATGAATGCACACAAAAATGAGTTGTTACACTTGCAAACTTCTAATATAATTCGACGTGGGATTTCTATCTATAAACGACCCAGATAACAACAAAGGCCTACGTCTCTCATTATATAGTTAGAAATAATATTAAACATATTATTGAAAAGGACCAAGGCAAAAAATAATAGCCTCCAATTGTGCTTATGACTGGTGTCGTTAGCCTGGTTAGGTTGTTTTGCACTATGCAATGCTATTTGCGAGAATAATTAATTTTAGTAGCTCATAGGCATGCGCAGTTTAAGTTTAAACTAGAACGTTCTTACCTGCACATGCCCATGCGCAAAATTCGCGACTCGCGCGAATACAATTCGCCTATACTAGTGGAATTAGCGATATTTCGATTTGCGATGAAACGGAGTGTAGAAAGCAAAAAACGTAAAAAGCCTAAATAAAAACATAAATAAATAAAACAAAAATAAACAACCGGCGTCGCGCGCGTTTTACGTTCTATGTTCAATCAATTTCGATATCGACGATGCGCACGTCGGACGTGACAAACGCGTGAAATAACATACCTTTGAACTCGATGACCAATAAAACGTAGGAAACTAAAAAATCTTCATAAATTCAAACACTACAAATTATTTTTTTACAATTAAAATGACTGTAGGGAGAGTTTATTATGCTAGATGGTATTAAACTTCACTTCCATTAATTATTGGTATCGTACTGTGGCCTGAACACACATTAACCCAACGGCCGTTCTAAATACACCGCATCACACATTGTTCTGTCGTGCATATGGCGTATGCATGACGTAGTATGTTTCACGTCGCAAAGCAAAAGATTTCTATTAGGCCTATGCGACACTACAAAGTAGACTTACCCCAAGTCGCTTCTGTATGGTCGTTTTTCGTAATCTATGTAGCGCCACCAACGACGACCACAATAAGTCATAATTTTTCATCAGAAGCGACTTGTCAAACGCTGCTGAAGCAAGAAAGAAATGACGTATTTTGTTCCTCCATATTTGACATGTGGGTGGATCGAATATTTACAGTAAGATCGACCAACCAAAATGCTTCCTTTCCGAGTGAACGATCTAAGGCCAAGCACCAGTTTAGAGACTACCAAACAACAAATTATACCTGAAAAGTATTCTCACGAATGTAATTTTGTCCTTCCATAAAAAAAAACTCAGTTCTTATTTCTCGTGCAGTTACAATCGTCCAACACGTTGCCTAGGCCTAGGGTTTTTAATTTCTCCATGGGTAGACCCAAGCTTCACAACGCCAGACTTTGATCAACATGAGTGATGCAGTCAGGCGCGGATCCAGACATTCGCACCGTTCGCCATTGCGAAGGTCAGACGACCTCAGACTCTGGTACCTCACCACAGGGGCCCTAAGCGATCCCCGGACCCCCAGCTTCTTCACATCGGTTTTGCGAAGGTCACACTACATGTCTAGATCCGCCCCTGGCAATGGTATCACGTGATTTGTTAATTTTTGGGAGTGAATGGTCACGCATAAATTGTTTAAAAGGCCTTATGGCTAAACTAAAATAAGTGAGTATAGGAGCCTTAAAAAGAATCAAGCACTAAAAGTGAATAAGGCCTGTTAAGCCCCCTTCACATAGACAAAACCGCAATCCTACTATAAACACGTTACGCCGGCGTTTACCCTTTCACACAGCTAGTCAAAATACCGTATTAATACCGTATTACTGTCTGAAAGGGATCGCTCGCGGTAGGAGTATTATCAAATTGAGGGTCGATTTTTCGCCCGTTTGAGATTGTTGTTGTTTCGTCACACTTTAACCTCTATTTTGTTATGCATCAGTGCGTAACACGGCGATGCGCTCTCTTTACCTTT
>JAOTQE010118328.1:0-12757 GCA_025631205.1 Nesometra sesokonis
GGGCCTACGGTTTATAGTCCTTATCCGAGAAGACTTGTTCCACCACCAGAACCATGGTGCGAGCGGGCCTCGAAACCGTGCTGTTATTTATGCATGGTTCACGGTTCCCCTGCCTTTACCGCTCGGCCATACAACTCGCACAGTTTAATAGTAGGACCTACAATTGAACGTTGTAAAAAATATCTGTTTGAATCTTTGGCTAATATTGATAAAGCGCTCGTTTAATGAGATATATATCGGCAGAAGGTAGACAACATTGTAATTCACCCAACAAAACAGCATAGCTCCGTGGGGGCCAATAATCAGTTGATATAATTGATAATTATTTGTTTTGTTATCAAAGTAAACAACAATTAAATATATATGTAAATGAAACTACGGTTGATGTGTACCTTGATAAGAGATGAAGTCGGCTATCCAGGGCACTGGATTAGTAAAACATTGTCGGTATTGGCATTTTCATTAGGCCGTTGTCATCATCGTCGCATCATCATTGTCATCATCTTCAGCATCATCATCTTCAGCATGATGAAGATGATGATGATGATGATGATGATGATGATGATCATCATCATCATCATCATCATCATCATCGTCGTCGTCATCGTCGTCGTTATCGTTATCATCATCATCATCATCATCATCATCCTCATCAACGTCGTCATCATAGGCATGGTTGTCGATATCTTCATCAACCACCATCACCACAGAGGCGCAGCTAGGATGGAATGAAAGGGGGTGGGGGTCAGAATTATGAGCGAAGCGAGCAATTTGGGCTGAAGGAAGGGGCCGCTAAGTTCCCCCGGTCGGGGTCAAGGGTCCGAAGACCCCAGAAAAAATTGCGAAATTTTACATGTTAAAACACATTAGAGTCCATCAAAAGGTCCAGTTTTCCAGATCAGCCTTTCTTGATTTCGAAATTCAGACGTCCGAGCGAAGTGAGCAATTTAGGCGGGAGACCAGGGGGCAGCCGACAGCCCCCGGTGGGGTCCAGGGGCCGAAAGGCCAACAAATTTGCCTTATTTTACATGTTAAAAGACATATTACTTATTAGATCCATCAAAAGGTTCTGTTTACCAGATCAGCCTGTCTTGATTTCGAATTTCAGTTTGCGAGTGAAGCGCGCAATGCAAGCTGAGGGCCAGGGGGCGGCGAGGGCCCCCGGTCGGGGTCCAGGGGCCGAAGGCTCCGGAAAAATTTGCCTTATTGTACATGCTGAAAGACACATTAGAGTCCATAAAAAGGTTCCGTTTTCCAGATCAGCCTGTCTTGATTTCGAAGTTCAGACTTGCGAGTGAAACGCACAATTTAAGCTGGGGCCGCCGAGGGCCCCCGATCGGGGTCCAGAGGCCGAATTCCCCGGAAAGAATGTGAAATTTTACATGCTAAAAGACACATTAGAGTCCATCAAAAGATCCCGTTTTCCATATCAACCTGTCTTGATTTCGAAGTTCAGACTTGCGAGTGGAGCGCGCAATTTAGGCTGGGGCCTGAGGGCCACCGCAGGGCCTCGGTCGGGTCCAGGGTCCGAAGGCTCCGGAAAAATTGCCTTATTTTACATGTTAAAAGACACATTAGAGTCCATAAAAAAGGTTCCGTTTTCCAGATCAGACTGTCTTGATGTCGAAGTTCAGACTTGCGAGTGAAACGCACAACTTAGGCTGGGGCCTGAGGGCCACCGAAGGGTCCCGGTCGGTGTCCAAGGCCCGAAGCCCCCGGAAAAACTTGCGAAATGTTCATGCTAAAAGACACAGTCCATCAAAAGGTCCCGTTTTCCTTATCAGCCTTTCTTGATTTCCAAGTTCAGATTTGCGAGTGAAGCGGGTAATTTATGCGGGGGACCATGGACCGTCGAGAGCCTCGGTGGTGGCCCAGGGCCTAAGGCCCCGGAAAATTTTTCGTTATTTTACATGTTAAAGTCACATTAGAGTCCACCATCAAAAGGTTCCGTTTTCCAGATCAGCCTGTCTTGATTTCGAAGTTCAGACTTGCGAGTGAAGCGCGCAATTTAAGCTGGGGACAGGGGTCGCCGAGGGCCCGGTCGTGATCCACGGGCCAAAGTGGTATCACACAAGGCGCGGTGAACCGGAATACTGTAAAGGAAGAGGTAAACGTTTGAAAGTTCAAACCAAACAAATCTACTTTCCATCCAATACTCGAATTGATTTACTTAACTTTTCAATGTGTCACGATTTAACATGATTTACAATTTTGAACGTGAAAAAAACATCCAAACCGAGATACGACGTATTTAAATATATATATATCTATATATTCAAAAATGGTGCCCTATAAAACATGGTTAATTGAAGTCCGAGACAATTAAAGTACACTTATAATGTCACCCCAAGATGCTCACTGTAATAAGATTAGTGTGGATTCAGGTTTCAGACACATTTCCTATTTTGGTCATTGAATGATGTAATCTTTTATACGGACATGTGAAAAGACATTGAAATAGATTATGCGAAGTTGAGTTCCAGTCTGTATTATTAACGATGGCTGGTTTACAATTCATGCAATAATATTTCTCACATTATCACTCTTTTACTAAAAAAATATTTTGTCGGAAATTTTTTGGGGAGGGGGTCCTCACTCTTTACCCCCCTCCCTGGCTGTGCCCCTGACCATTAGCTTTCTCATTTTTGAAAATTATTGTTACTATTTCCAAAAATAACGATTACCTCTTAAAATAGTTATTTCTTTTTACATCATGGTAGGCAATACTGTTTTTAGTTCTTTGATTTGACAGAAAAATGTACATCCGATTTTTTTTCAATAAAAAAAAAACACCTTTTACTTAATAAAATAATAAGGTGACAAATACAATACGGACCCCAAGATGCAAATCAATGTATACCGGCGCAAATACACGCCTCACCGACATTTTTGTTTTTGTTTTTGATTGTCAAAGTTAAATTTGGTAGTAAAGTACCTGCGGCACACCGACGATGACACCCTTGCCCTTTTACAAAATTCTAGAACCAACCGTTTAATAATAGAATTTATAAACTGACAAATGTTAAAATCTGTAACTTTGTTTATCAACCAGTACTAATAGAATAAAAATGTTGTTTACATATTATGGCAAGAGCACTTCAAAAAGTTAATTTTGCTTTGGTTAGCAAATCGATCCATTTCGATTGGTTAAATGTAGAAGTCAAGTCGAATTGTCGTTATTGTCAAAGTTAGATTTGGCAGCTACCTGGTACACCATCAGTGCCACCCTTGCCCTTTCACAAATATCTAGAACCAATTATTTAATAATAGAGTTTATACACTGACAAACGTTAAAATCTGTAATTGTGTTTATCTACCAAGCATAATAAAAATAAGTAGTGATATATGTTGCTTACATAAAATTATAGCACGGTACTTCGACAAGTTAATCCCGCTTTGTTTAGCAAATCGATCAACTTCGATTGGTTAAATGTAGAAGTCAAGCCGAATTGTCAATATTAAAAAGGATTGGAATGTGTATTGTTGATTTTGAACAATCAGTATTACCAAACATATCAACAACATACTCGCATCGTTTTAATAGGTGTCTATATGTGTCTACTCCTATTAATCCGGCTAATTATAACAATGTCGTTATTGACTTATTCCATGGTCATTTCGTCTTTTAAATGTGTAAACAATGTATAAAATTGAGAATGAAACTCCACGATAGGAGTACTGTCCGGTCGAATTTTTCATTTAGCATCTTCTAACTTACGAATCTGTTATTCTACCTCATCATTTTACAGACACCATTCATATACACACACGTAATGCAAACAATTATACAAAGACTATAATACAATATTAGATATCTATATTAGATAAGACAACGAGATCAATTTTGTGCCAAATTTCCACGTAATTTTTGCAAATAACAGATTTAGTGAGTGGTTCTCGCTTAATGATAAAACGCACAACAGAATCTGCGAAACTCACTCAAATACAAAAAATATAAATGTAAAACGAAACGATTCCAGTATCTATGGTTAGAGTGCTTAATGAACATAAAGACTAAACGAAATTGTAAAAACTGATACTTTATAATAGTCCGTTGACTTATTTAATATAGATATCTAATCTTGTATTATAATCTTTGTTTACTCAGTTCGCAATTCAGTTGTTTAACTGCCTGTTTTATTTATATAATTTTTCATTGCATAAAGAAGATACTGAAATAAATACTGTTTATAGCCATAATTCTAGCCTATGTAATATTAATATTGAATACTAAAAGCTATACTCTACAAATGTTTTTCTATTAGTTTTATCAAACTCCGTATTTATAAAATTTCTTATTTACAAACACTTCCAAGACAAATGGCTGTTTGAATGAAAAGGGAAAAGGTCGACTCTAGATTAATAGGCCTATATAGACTGTATGATTCAAATGAACGATAGCTATTTTCTAATAATACTATTCTTTATTTAAACAACAGTTTTGTGTCAGTGGTACACACTATTATGACATGCGTGAAAAACGTTTAAATAGCACCAGAAACCAGAAAACTAATAAAGCAAGCTACAGGAAGTAAATTGCAGACAATTTCAAAAGTTGGACATAATTTGCTGTATTTATTAAAAGAGAATGATGTTACAATTAATGATCATATGACATGGTATTTAGATTTTAAGAAAATTTTGAAAGCACGTCATGGTTAATATTATGTAACATAAATCCACATTTTATAGAAATAAATAAGTTTTGATCTGAATTTATCACCGTTTTGATTGTCATTTCTACGACTGAGTGAAAATGTAAAAACGCGAAAAGTCAAGCTGCTTGTCTTGTGTCTTATAAGGTTATACAATACCTACAACGCACGCGTGGAATTCTCATAATGGAAAAAGCCTATTAGGCCGTGTTTCCTTAGGAATTTCGGATTATCCGATAAAATATCATCCAATCAAATCAATTTAAAAAATACAACTGCCCAAACTCAGTGTAGACCATAATGCATTGTGAGTCCACTAACTTCCGGTGATTTGTTGGTGATTTCCCTTTTCTTCGCGTGGCACCCTGGTTGAACCGCGGTGAAATCCTCGCAAAAGCAAGATCAAGGTTGACCCCGTGTCAAAGCTAAAAAATTGTCGCATTTAGGTCAATTATCGGATAATTATCGGAATATTGTCGGATACTTATCGGATAATTTTATTACGTCAGAATAGGTTAAACACCCGTTTCTGCAGAACTTTTATCGGATAATTTTTATCGGGATAGCTTATCGGATATTTTTTCCTGCGTAAAAACACGGCCTTAGTAACTACACGCGCACTGGTGAGCGAACAGTGTCCATGGTAACGGTCACTTCTTACGTAATAAGACACAGATTAATTTTACCTCTCGGAATTTAAAATTTTTTAATGTTATTGGTTTTTTTGTTAATTAAAACAACATGTTTATATATTTTAAAATAAATAAAATCGAATTATAACAATATAAAGGACATTTTCAAAGTAATATGAACCATTTTAAAATGCGTGTAATATCTCTTTAAACATGGAAAATGAATTTTAGAAAAGTAAAATGTAATATTTGTATTATAAGTATTTAATAGCTGTTTAGAATTAAAACACTTGTTTTAAAAATTGAAATGAGAAATTAAAAATAACTTAAACCCAACATTTAAACATAATTTGTATTGACCCAAGTTACATTTTCTAAAATTTAACAGCGCTACTTTCTAAGTCTCACGATCAGATTCGATTTATAAAGTATGACGTAGATCTCATTCTGAAAATGGCGAGAAATCTTCTTGTTTGGTGCGACAATAATAGGAAAAAATGGAAGAAACAATGAAATTTATATTTATTTTATTCATATATGTTTCATTTTTTTCAATAGTTCTTCACAAAAACAATGTACAGGATACCCGACGTAGAGATTGAAAAAAAAAAACCACAAAACATGGGATGTACCAATGACTTTTGTAGAAAAAAAAATTAATATTAATGTATATTCGTTTTATTATTATTTTGTTTTATTCAAAATCAGTTTCACTCGCCAATTACACGATTTATATAATATAGGTATAAATCCCCGTTACGCAAACTATAGGTCGCGAAACAACTAGGGGACCATCAATGTATTGTTTGAATAGTGTACCTCTAAAAGTGCACCAGAGAGTACTTATAAATGAAACCTAGACCCAGGTCTTGTACCATCAATTTCCTATTCAAATCGGACGTCATTTCTTTCTCTAACTTACAGTAAACCTCTCATAAAATGACATTATGAAAACAAGTTTCTTATTAATTGCATTAAGTTTTCAATAGAGTTACTGGTTATTATTGGTCCGCAGCTTAGATAGGCATAGATAATTAGGTGGCCGCGCCAAAAGTTTGCGGAACGAGGGTATAGATGGTACAATATACTTAGAAGCCAAGACCCATGGAAACTATGCGATGAAACTGTTCGAAGTCGTAATAAAATTTATTGGTCGTGACAAAATATGAAACACTGGGATTGAAAAAAAGCAACTTAAACCACAAGCGCCATTATATCGGATCAGTGATCATATAAATTAGTGTAAAGTTTTTATATAAAATTTTATTTTTATTGTTAAAGGATCTGCAACAGAAATCAGCAGCATTTCACCGAGACGAGGCAGTGTTCGAGGCGCAACACGAATAACAATATCTGGAAAGGGTAAGTACAACAGATCACTTATTGACAGAAAACTATCATTTGTGGCAGAGCCAAGTTAAATGATGCACAAGTCAGAAAATTGAAAATTGAGTTTTGTATATATTATAAAACTACACATTATTATCTATTATCTTTAACATGCAAAAAAAATCAGTTTCATGCGATGTTCCCTTGCAAACTTATGAACACTCGAGGTGAGAACATTTAAAATGTGAGTTTTGAAAATTCTTTATCTCATTGACTAAGCAAGGTCATTTTAAATTGCAGTTTTAAACATTTTTTTGGATCATATATCTGAAAATTGTTAAGGTAGTAGGAAGTTGAATGTATGAACTGTATATTTTTGAAATAAAATAAAATTTGAAAAAATGGCCATTTATACATTTCTGCCTATTGTGGAAAACTAGAATTTGCGACTTATGCCTCATTTGGTTTGTCTCTGCCTCATTTACGACACATTGTCTTTATTGTCGTTCTACGACTTGGCAAAAATGAAATTGAGTTGGTTGATCCGATGTGTGCATTATAGTATGCCAAACGGATAACAGATACAAATATTGTTAAAAAAGTATCTAAATAGTTATTAAAAGAATCATATATAGGTCAGTGTCTCAAGATGAAGATACCACCATGATCCACGGGTCCAGCACTGCACTGTAACTGTAAACAACCAGAAACGAACACTAGAAACTTGACGAAGTGTTTATGGAAAAATAAAGATTAAACTTCTAGAATATCTGTAATTTAGGCACTCATGGCTTTTAATTATAATTGCAAACCGATTTTTAGAACAAATATTTGTTTTGTAACATCTCCAAAATTTAGGCCTAAGTGTTTTAGGCTTTATACGGATTCACCTGTAATGGACACTAGGCCTATTAGAAAACTCAGGTATCTGAGTTTATGAGAGCAGAAAATTAAATCGGTATTCTGTGTTTTCTATAGAGTTAGAAGTTAGAACTTCAATATTGAAAAAGCAACACATTTTAATTACTAGGTTTCAGTTCAGATCAATTTAATAGTAATTATGGCGATGGAAACGAAAACAGTGGATACAAAGTTTACCTACGATCATCTACCTCAACAGTGGAATGTGACGTCATCGCATACTTGTCATCAACCACCAGAATCGTTTGTGATACAAGGTAGAAAGATTAAATTTTATGTACAGTATTACCAAGTTTCAAGATTTTTTATTTTCATTCAATACAAAAATAAATACATTGATGTTCTCTAAGTTGAAATAATACATTTAAATTAATTAATGATAATTACTCAAAAAGTACCTCAATTTGGTCTCATCCACAATATTTTGTTGACATTTCATAGACCTGTTTTTGATTCGCAAGGCTGTAGTTGGTTTAATCAAAGTATTAAAAGTGTTTACATGAAAAATGACAAAAAGTGGATTTTGAAAATAACTTGCTTCTGAAGAAATATCCAAGATAGAAAATGACTCTAGAAATACATACCTCCAAAATTTTACAGTTATCACATAGTGTCTATTATATATTTCGAAAAATTATGTTATCACTGGGGTTAATACACAAACAAATCCGGTTTTAAATTTCCATTTGTTCACAATTTTTGGTCGATAATTTTGGTTTCATAACTTTATTATATTTTCAAATAAATCGATTGTATGATTATTGTTCGTATTTTTAAAACAATTCCTTATCAGAATAATAAATGTTTTAACGAATTCTTAAGATCCGAATAATGAGAATTGTGATAAAGGGAGTTTATTTGTAATTTAAAGTTTGATATCAAAAAGTTTCTATTAAAAGTTTGGCATACTGAACTCGTACATAAAAACATGGCGCTGCGTCCCTGGATACTGTGTATAGTAATGATAGGGGGCGCCTGACTTTTATGGAGATTATTAGACTTTTATGGAGATTATTTCATTACTTGGAACTGCTTTGTATATATAATAATATATGCTAAAAATTAACCAAAAACATCAACAAGGCTGGAGAATTTTAATCATTCCTCAGTTTTAATATCTTATTAAACAATTTTATTTTTTATTTCTATTCTCAAGTTCTTAAATTTTATTTTACTTTGATATGAGCAGGTTTTTTCCTTTTGTGGCAAAAACCACCATTTATTCATCAAAATTACAATTACAATGTAAATCATATTGATATATACATTCATAACAGTATGTAAAAATAAAATGATGTTCTTCATGGGTTTTTAATGCCTCGGTGTTACTTTTGATTACCCTTTTTTTGTTCGTGATTTAAAAAAATTAAAACAGTCGTATATTAGAAAAACCATAAAAAATGTCCTTATACAGTGATCAAAGAAAAAGATATTACAGTTGAACCTCCCTGTGCGGACACCTCCCGTAAGTGGACTCCTCCCATAACGGACACTAATTCAAAGACCCGTTTGTTCTTCCTATCTAATCAATTGCATTTGGTAACTCTCGTAAGTGGACACCTCCCGTAAGCGGACGCGGACACTTTTTGTCTTTAGATTTTTTGTAGGTTAATTTACCTCCCATAAGCGGATATCCTGAAAAATTTAGTGATTTTTCTGTACAACGAATACAAGTTTATGTACAAAATCGTCCTTATACTGTATTGGCTGAAAATCATATTACTGAACCAAATGAAAAAACCATATATACTAAAGTATAAGATACGTTGTCTAGGATTTTAAGAGGCAATTTCTGTTGAGAATGCCGTGAAATATGAGACATAAGGACGTATACATAATTTTACAACTTTGTCCCTCTATCGGCCGAAATTCTCGTAAGCGGACACCTCCCGTAAACAGACACTTTTCCCGGACCCGAGGGTGTCCGCTTACGGGAGGTTGAACTGTACAACCTGTGCAGCATAGCTCGCCACGGATTTAGACCCATAAATAGGTTATGTGATTATATGAGCAAGTTAGTTTAATTGTTTTGTGACAATTGATTTGGGTTTCATTTAATTTCATTATGTAGGGCAGCCAGTGCTGGT
This sequence comes from Nesometra sesokonis, assembly GCA_025631205.1. Taxonomy (NCBI): domain Eukaryota; kingdom Metazoa; phylum Echinodermata; class Crinoidea; order Comatulida; family Antedonidae; genus Nesometra; species Nesometra sesokonis. The sequence continues at coordinate 9,625 of JAOTQE010118328.1, forward strand.
TACTACTCCATCTATCTCACTATCGATGGTAAAGAAGTTGACCATTACTGTAGTAATCAAAATAAATGTACATTCCAGGTATGTATGATAAATGTTCCTTAATTTGGCGGCGCCAAAATTTCCCCGACAGCAATGCAATGAAAACGATTTTTTTTTCAAAAAAGTTACTTGTCTTACTCATTTGGATTGAATTGCTTTATCGTGACATAGGCCTACATGGATAGTGACAAAGGTCTACATGGATATATCATTGCCATATATGGATATATTCATGTTTTTTGTAAAATAAACTTTGATAGTCTGGGTTGAGATTTCGAGAATAGTGAGAGTTGTTGATAATCTAGCCCTAACGATGACGAGTGACGTCATCACATCAAACATCCAACATTCCATTTGTTTTAGAAAAGTTGCAATTTCTCAATTTAATACTAACTCACTGCTCTTCGCTGACTGTATACACACGAGGCATAACACGGGGCTCAGTATGGCTATCCTTCGTTATCGAAGATATTTGTCTTGTGTTTTGAGTTGAGGTTTATCTCAAGCCAGCTTTCGGGTGGCCTGACAGGCCTGCTCGAAATCTTCAGTAACGATTACAAATGGCGGGCCGAATTTTTATTTAATCGAAAATAGAGATATCTCTATTTTAATAGAGATCTCAATTTAAATAAAGATATCTCTATTAAAAATAGAGATATCTCTATTAATAATAGAGATATCTCTATTTAAATAGAGATATCTCTATTAATAATGGAGATATATCCATTAATAATAGAGATATCTCTATTTATAATAGATATATCTCTATTTAATAGGGATATCTATATTTTTAATAGATATATCTCTATTTAAATAAAGATATCTCTATTTATATATAGATATATCTATATTAATTTAGATATATCTATTTAAATAGACATCTATTTAAATAGAGATATCTCTATTAAAAATAGATATATCTCTATTAAAAACATCTCTAGTTCGTTTAAATGTTAATTCGGCCCGGCATAGTTACATTTATTGCATTTAAACAGCTATGAAGTAGCTCTTGGGTGTCGTCTTTCATGTACTTGCTGGTGTTCTTGTTGACGCTGTTCTTCAAAAGTTGACATGGCCTGCCTCATGAGTCCTCGTAATGTTTGACTGGAGTGCCTTTTCCTTATCAGGGATGCCAGTCCTCATAATATGTCGCTTTAAAACATCCTAGAAACGAAATTTTTTGAGGAAACAATGTAACTTTTGAAGGGGTATGGGGCTCAGAAACATGCATAATATCATACCAGTTGATGGATAAATTAAAATTATTTAAATCGTATGGTTGCATGATTTTTGCCTGAGATCCTGAACACCCAACTTATCACATTCATTAAACACCAGAGATGTTTCAAGTAAAGTAAGAGATTCATCATTATTTAAAATGTTACTAATCAATTGATCTAATTGATAAAGTAATTAATGCATTATAATTTTATAAACTTCTTTTAAAAAAATATTTAGTACGACGAGAGAAGAACACCGACAATTGAAAATGTGTCAATCAAAAGTGGCACCCCTGGTAAGTAAATCATAAATACGATGTTTAGTGTTTTTGTGCTTAGTTATGTTTCGTTGTCTCTCTTTTTCTCGTGGTCGAAGCCATTGTTAGTTGCTTCTTTCTGTCTTAACGTTTCTTGATATAGCTGTACATCCTATAATTATTATTAAGGCTGCATGGTGAACTTAACACTGTAGATTTGCAATCCCATGTAGGCTATTATTTTGATTTCGTCAGTCTTCGCCACAAACATGTTAACTAATGAAGTTAATTAATAATAACTGTTTTATAATTTACAATTTACTTTTACAATATTTTTACAATATTGTATTTTAAATATTTTTTTTTGTCATACAAATTATTTACACATGTCACGCATATTTTACGTTGTCAATGTCTTTATATTTGGATTAAATTTACTTATTTATTGATAAATTTGAAACTTTTTATGAAAGATTGAGGGCGAAATTTCGACGTAGCAACAGCGTTAGAACCTAACACGATTTGACTGGTTGGATTCCGGAATAGTAGGCACTTCCATGGAATTGCACTTTGGACTATGTATCTGTGGAAGTTCTCACTTATCTAGCCGTTAAAATAATACATCTATGATGTACGTAGGCTATTGAGTAATCGTTTATGTAATTTAAATAAGTTCTCGAAGCTTAATAACTCCGTTAATTTTATGTAATTCGCATGGAAAGCATCATAGGACTATTGTATTTGCTTTTAAAGCGTGTTCCGTTTACCAAGTCGATAGATAGGACCGTAGCCAGAGTTGACAAACAGACGAGGCGAGACTGGTAGACTGGTGGCTTGGTGTGCGTGGTCCCCCGTCAGGGGGATGGTGTGGGTGTGAGAGGCAGGTGTTGGATTGAAAATTTCAGACGAGGCCATCGCCTCGTCTGCCTCATGCTGACTACGGCCATGGGTAGAGAGCATCACAATTTTAATCTAACATTATTTTAAGGTTTTAAATCGGCTGTACAAACAATTTTTTACAAGATTCAAACGCCGTCACTTTTGTTTGTTCTCGTAGAAAAAGACATTATTTACAGGTGTTGATCCGGAATTCACCTGGGGTAGACTACTTCCAATCGTGGTGGTTGTGTTTTACACTTGAAATTTGTCAAAGAAAAAATAAAAGGGAAGATTATTTGCCTTATTTTACGTGTTATTGGGGGTTATTTAATTGTTTTGGTGTCAATTTATTTTGGAACTGGAGAGGAAGCCGGATGCCCCAGCCCTAAATCGGCCCCTGACTAAGTACACAATTAATATACCGACATAATGACTTTGTTTACACCTCGTTTTGTGGGTAGGTCTCCATGTAAATGTAAATTAAATCTAAACCAACTATGTTCTACTAAATAAGACTAAGGAAAATGTTTACTAATGTTCTAGAAATAATCATACTTGCTAACTTCAATATCAACCAAATTCTGGGCAACATTCGTATTCGCTGTCTGTTATGAAATGAACATTTCACGGTTTGTTTTAATTTTATATTATAATTATGTTCTTTTTTTTGTCTTTCGTGGGGGTCACCCACATTTATTTATTTCATTCAGTAAGTCAAATATATTATACATAGCAACT
>JAOTQE010118339.1:0-12756 GCA_025631205.1 Nesometra sesokonis
GATTTTAAAAATAATACGTTGCTTAATGGGTAACCAATGTAGATTTCGGAGGATAGGGGTGATGTGCTGAGATTTAGAAGATTTAGTCAGGGGCGGATCCAGGATCCGCCGAAAGGGGGGACGCACTTTTAAATTCCGGGTGGGCGTGGTTCTTCGGTTTTTCCTGACGAGCAAAAAAAAAAGTATCTACCCTTATTTTGGTGCTGTGGTGTTGTATTTTAGTCAATTTTGGGCTTGTGTTGTAAATTTTCAACCCGGCGCACCTAATATAAGGGGGGAGCGCAACTGCGTTTTGGCGATAATAGGTGCCCCCTACCAAACAAACAGACTCGCCCCCCCCTAAATTCCGCCCCTGGGTGAGTCTGTTCGGATGGTAGTCGGACAAAAAAAGGGAGCCGGCACGTGCCCCCTGTGGCCCCCCCCCTAAATCCGCCACTGTTAGTGACAAGTCGAGCGGAAACATTCAATAGTAGCTGAAGCTTACGAATTGAATAAGAGGGCAGCCCATGCAATACAGTACTCCATTACAATAGTCCAATCTTATGTCACCAAGGTGTTAATTTACCAGTGGCATCCTCATTCAAAAAGCGTCTAAACTTGTTTGATATTACAAAGTTGAAAACAAACTACCCGACAGATGTTATTAATATGGTGTTTCATGGACAAAGTAGAGTAAAAAATGACCCCAATATTCCGTACCTCAGAAGATGGAGCAATGTAAGTATGTCCAACACGAATAGCTTCAATGTTAGGCAGGTTTAAGCGGCGTTTTGGTCTAATGTACAGGACCTCGGTCTTGTCGGGATTGCAGCATAGCATATTTAGTGATAGCCAGGATTGAACATCCTCAATACAAGCCTCTAAGCTACTGATAGCCTCGGTGGCATTCTGTGGACTAAAGGAAGTGTATAGCTGGGTGTCATCAGCATAAATATTAAGATTTGCTAGCCCCTAGGGGGTGTAACCAAATAGAAGATATGTGTAGTAATGCTCAGTTTTAGATGGCAAAGTTCTTAAAACCACATCTGGGTATGCAATTTAAATAAAGTAAATCCATTGTTCGAGCCTAAAGGCTCATAAGGCTGGAGCTTATTTCTAATTTCAGTAGCGTGAAGCGGATAAGAGTATGATACTCCCCCTGAATGGGACGCTAGTCCATCGCAGGTTACTTCCCAGCAATTTGCTGGTACCCATCGTACAGCTGGGTAGACTGAAGCAATATGAGTAAAGTGCATTGCTCAGGTGTTCAAGCAACTGCCGTGAGTCTGTCTCGAACCACCAACCTCTCGATTGGGATTCTGAACCGCAACCGCTGCGTCAACTGCTCCAACATGCAATGTAAGTAATGGGTATTTAATGGTGGCAAGAAGTTTCAACAATTTAATGGAATATAATTGCAACAATTAATGGGTTATTACAAAAAACAAAATTGCTATAAAAGATTGTATTTTTTTTTTACATTGGACAAAGACTGGCAGCTGTGCCATAATTCTTAATTGATCCAAAGCACAGTATAAGTTATTTAAATTGATAAAAAAACAGAAATGATATTTATAAGGTGATGTGTTTATTTTTTAAATATTTCAAATATAACTACATATTTACCAATATATATTGCTTATAATTATTTAGTAAATAAATATATTTGTTATATAGTAAGAAAACATTAACATTTCTAATTAAAAAAGACTAAATTCGTTAATTTGTTAAGTACAAGAAAACCAAACTGTACATTATAGAAAATATAAATTGTAAATTTAAAGTATAATTAAATATAAAGTGTGGAGTTTTGAAAAGAAATGTTGAACATGTCTTATACAACAGTTCCTTTCAAAACTGCACATACTATGTTTTACTACAGACTTCATATACTTGTTGATATTTATCCATGCGAAGTTAAACAATAAGCTAATAGTTAATACAAATGAATCACATTTTAACCTTATAGAGTTGTAACATAAATTTAAAAACAGGTTATTAAGTAGAAATAAATACTGTCCTGCAGACACACCCTGGGAGAATATTTATTGATATTTCTCCATCAAAACTTAAACAATACACAAGAAGTTAATACAAATAATCACATTTTAACATTATAGAGTTGTAACAAATTTAAAACCGATTATTAAAGTAGAAATAAATACTGTCCTGCAGACACACCCTGGGAGAATATTTATTGATATTTCTCCATCAAAACTTAACAATACACAAGAAGTTAATACAAATAATCACATTTTAACATTATAGAGTTGTAACATAAATTTAAAACCGATTATTAAAGTAGAAATAAATACTGTCCTGCAGACACACCCTGGGGGAATATTTATTGATATTTCTCCATCAAAACTTAAACAATAAGCTAATAGTTAATACAAATACTCACATTTCAATATTATATTGAGTCATAACATAAGTTTAAAACCGATTGTTAAAGTAGAAATAAATACTGTCCTGCAGACACACCCTAGGGGAATATTTAGTGATATTTCTCCATCAAAACTTAAACAATACACAAGAAGTTAATACAAATAATCACATTTTAACATTATAGAGTTGTAACATAAATTTAAAACTGATTATTAATGTAAAAATAATTAATGTCCTGCAGAAACACCCTGGGAGAATATTTTTTGATATTTCACCATCAAAACTTAAACAATAAGCTAATAGTTATTACAAATAATCACATTTCAATATTATAGAGTTGTAACATAAGTTTAAAACCGATTGTTAAAGTAGAAATAAATACTAGTGTCTTGCAGACACACCCTCGGAGAATATTTATTGATATTTCTCCATCAAAACTTAAACAATACACAAGCAGTTAATACAAATAATCACATTTTAATATTATACAGTCGTAACATAAGTTTAAAACTGATTATTAAAATAAAAATAATTACTGGGTGAACGTGAAGCCTTGCAGAAAAAATAGCTCTCATGGTCAGAAAAAAATGAAGTATTTATATAGTATATTTCTATATAGCACAGTAGAACCTCGATTTTACATACCGTAAGGGACCAAAATGGGTATATAAATCTGGGGTTCGTAAATTAAGTTGTAGTCTTTTTATATTGTTTGTTTTACATATATTTATTTACTACTACACATTGTTTAGGCCTAAAGGATTTTAAATATACAAAAATATATAAATATTGTGTAATTTCAACACATATTTAACACCATGTCCACTTTTTAAGGCTTAGTACTTTCATTTTTAGTTAAATTTAGGAGTATGTAAAATTGAGGGTTTATAAAATTGAGGTATGTAAAATCGAGGTTCCACTGTATAAGTTTACCCAAAATTTTGATAGGTTTATCCAAAGATATGTTAATTTTAAACTGTAACGTGTGGAAACATGTTTTTGAGAAAACCATCCTCATAGATCTCTACAATTAAAAGACTACCAATCTCATGAAATCTGCATTAATACACTTTCTTTGCTTGAAAACTGAACGCAGATATACTAGTACATCACAAATATTGGCAGTGTAATTTATACTCTTATAATTTAAAAAAATAAAATAATTCAGTCTTATTTTGGTAATTATCTCAATTTGATCTCGCCTAAGATTTGTTGCAAAACCTTCTACATTATGCACTCGTGGTTCTTTAGCAGTATTGATCCGCAGGCAAATTAATATATCATCAAATTATATAAGTAGAGCATATAAAATTAATTATTGATATTATTAATGAAAATGACTAGACTTATAGAAGTATAGTTGATTATATCAGTCTAGTATCGATGTGATTGTAGAGAGAAAAATCTGTGCATTTGCAGTTTTAATTTGTGAGGTCTCACCACAAAAATACGTCGCATTGTAGAAATCGATCAAATTGAAATAACCACCAAAATAGGCCCGAAGTCAAATTTTAAGAAATTTAGTTTTAATCAATTATGAGAATAGTACTTATACTTCATTGTAAATACTTTTTAGGTCAGTTTTCATGTAGGGAAGTGTTCTTAATACAGATTTTCAGAGATTTATATTCTTTAAATTATTTTTAGATTGCTCTATATGAATTTTCTCAAAATCATACTTTCCTGCAACTTCTATAATCAGGCATCTTGTAACTAAAAACCATTATCACATTCATTATTTACAATCAAGATGTTATTAATGAAATTGATGTTTTTCATAGCTAAAAATTCATGTAATAAGTAATATGCAATTATTATAAAATGGGAGATTGTTTGAGAAATGGGAAGAAAAAAAAAATGGGAGTCTCCCGGGCAAATGGGAGTGTTGGCGTGTATGTAAGAATTTCATACTTAATAACCAATCTTGCAAAACTCAATTAACTAGGAATGATTCATCAGAGTTAGTCAATGAATATTTAAGGCCCATAAAACATGTATTCCTTCATCCTTGCTTGGCTGGGAACGTGATGAGGATGTAGCGCATGGAGTGTTTAAATATAAAGTGCATTATTTATATTATTATCACTACACTAAATTATTTAAAATAAAATTATTCTAAAATCAGTATACAAAAAAAAATATTATCTCCATAAATACAAAATTCCATTCCAATGAAGGAATGAGGTTAGGGATAGTATCTACATTTTACTATAGAAAACTACCTGAAATCAAATTATTTTCAGGGGCGGATGCAGACTTTTGGGAAAGGAGGGTAGTGAGTCAAAAGTTTTAGGGGGGATGGGGGCATGCTACACCGGGAGATTTTGGTCTTTAGATGTCCAGAAATGGCCTCGGGGGTATGAAAGGGATCAATCCTTGCTGAATATTTTCATTTTTATAAACAATGTTCACGTGATCAAGGCCCTTAGTGGAAGGAGTCGAAACCTTGTATGTCTACAATTTCTGTCTCTGAGTAAGTGAATTATCTATTTATCAATGTTGATATATTTTACTTTCCGAAAGAGAGGGGCCCTGATTTCTAAGCTGAATGTATTTTTTATGCCAGATTGAAGTTAATTTCCAATATCGAAGTCATTTTTTTTATTACTGCCATGTAGGATTCAACTATAGGTAAGTTTAGTCATCATAAGTCCCAACTAAAGCCAAAATGGATAAGTTTAAAAATTGAAAACAGAGTTCTAAATCATAGAACTACATTATTATTGGGAGGGGCATGGGTGCATACATACCCCACCACTGTTGAATTGAGTTCATGTTTCCCATTAATTAACCCTACAGAACTGTACCTTATAACGGAAATGTACGTGGTCCCGGTAAAACTTATTTCAAAGTAAAAATAAACAAAATAGGTCATATTTTTAGAGCTCCAAAGTTTGAAATCTAGAAATCCTGGAGATTTTTTTCGGCAAGCATTCATAACTATTTTGGAGTATTATATGGCCATCTATGTAAAATTATATGAACAACAATTTTTTGATTATTACATATCAAAATATGTTTACACAATAATTGGCAAACTAGCCTTCAAAATTCAAAGTGTCCATATAAATTTTAAAAAATACTACATATTTGTTTATATTGGTACTTATTTTATCAAAAATCCCGGAGATAATCATTCTTGGAAAAATTTGGTATTTCCTGGAGCTTGGGAGATGATGCAAAGTTCCTGCAGACTTCAGGCTAATCCTGGAGACTTTAACAGACTGTTTGGGTTCCTATTGTGGAAAATTACTCTTCCTTTAGCTTGACACTGCCACATATCACGTTAATTACATTCTATATTTGCACTTATTAATATTAGTGTTTTTTTCTTCAATTTAGTAGGAATGTCCTTAAATATAGATGGTTGGAATAATTAATGTTATCATTCATATTGATTTATCAATCTTTTTTTGATGTAAAAATTATAAAAATTAATATAAATTATCATGCCCATGCATAACAATTTTATTTCCAAAGGCGATGTAAAAGGAAGAATTTTTAAAATTAATTTTTATGGATGCAGATATATTACAGAATACTAAATAGGATTTGTTATATCCAAATGAAACTTAGTCTGTGAAAAAGTTTCCACCCACCCCCACTCCCCCCCCTCCCCCACACACACAATTTTAATCCTGGACTTTCCCCTGATTTTAAACAAAGTCATTTTAAATATTAAATTGGATTTTCGTAATATTTACTGATCATGTATCTGAAAATTTTATGTAGTATGAAAGTTGATGTTGAAACTTGGTTTTTCAAGAAAAATGAAACAACAATCGATCATTTATTTTGTTTTTGTGTGGAATGACTTGCCCTTCATGTGGCTGGCCTCTGCCACATATCAAGTTGATTACATTCTATATTTGCACTTAATATTAGTATTTTTTTCTGCAATTTAATAGGAATGTCCTTGAATATACATGGTTGAAATAATTTGTGTTATCATTCATATTGATTTATTGATTTTTTTTATGTGAAAATTATAAAAATTAATATAAATTATCATGTTCATGCATATAAATTTTAATTTCCAAAGGCAATTAAGGGAGAATTTTTAAATTAATTTTAAGATATCTATTAGGGATACATATATAACAGAATACTAAATTGTTATGCCCAACTATAGCATTAAATGTACTAAATTCTTAGACAAGTTGAGAACAATTGCAAGGATTGTTTTCTGGAGGGACTCGCACCCACATCTGAGATACTAGTTACCCTTTGAAAAAAATAACACCCTCTTACTAGGCTTTCTACCATGTTAAATTACTAGAAAGATCTACCTAGCACCACAGAGAACTACCTAGTAAGGTAGTATATAATTACCCTGCCTGTTGATGTTATTGCCCTAAGGTTTATTTTAAACAATGGCTGTATTTTTCTATGTTTAATTGTAGAGTATTGCTGACCATCCTCTGTAGTAGCTCTTGATATGGTAGTTTTTATAGGGTTAACCCTGTTAACAACCTTTATCCACCTTGTCACTACCATTATCTACCATGTTAACAGAGCTATTTTTTTCAAAGGGTGGAATTTGTGCCAGTAGACCAGCAAGCATGTACTTGACGACTAAGGAGTTGGGAAAAACAAATCTCCCTAATAGGGGCGGATGTAGACCTTTGGAAAAGGGGGGGGGTGGAAGGGGGGCCAATAGAGAGTCAATGTTTTAAGGTGGCCCGGAGGCATGATTCCAGAGAAATGTTGGTATTTAGATGGCCGGAAATGGCCTCAGGGGCATCATAAGGGATCAATTCTTGCTGAATATCTTCGTTTTATAGACACTTTTAATAATTATGATATATTTTTAACTCTCCAAAAGGCCGGCCCGCACTCCCCCCCCCCCTTAATTTCGCCCCTGCTAATGCAAAATTATAATTCATTTAAAGAATAGCACAACATTTATATATTTTAGAAATTATCTATTATATTAATTGCACATGAAAATGAATAAACCTTCTCTTGGCTAAGATAAAAGGGTTGGTTCTACAGGTTACATTATGATTTAAAATACAAGCTAGCTAAAATATAATACAGTAAAATGTATACAGTATATATTGGTACTTCAATAATTTGGACCCTGTTCTGTAAAGTGACAGACATCAGTGACATATCCAGGGGTTATGGTGCACGAGCACTCCATCCAGAGGTAGTAATAAGTAAAATTAGAATAACAAATTTGGGACAGGGAATTCAAGCACCACCCCTCCCCCACACCCTTCTGAGGAAATGGGCACTCTCCCCACCCTTGTGAGAAAAATAATGATTATGTCAATGAAAAAGAATTAAACAGTCAGGTCGCCAGTAAAATTCGGCAAACAGTGGGTAACATTTTTTTTCGCATGAGTTTGAGCAATCCTCCTTCAGTGGTTACTGGATACACCCCTGGATATAAACAAATTAATTTCAGCAAAATCATCATTTTTCCTCTCATGTTTTGTGCAATCCATGCCCCTTAAAAGGCTCAATAGAATAAACAAGTTTTTTCTTAATCACTATATTGGAGGTAGCTGAACAAAATTACCTTATCCAAATTTTCAACATCAGTCCAACTCCGGCCAGAGTAACCCATTTGATATAGCCTGGTTTAATATAGGCAGTTTACACAGAAGGACATGAAATAAAAGGACAGCATTCTGTGCTCGATGGGGCCTGAAACCATAAACGATCCTTACACGTCGCAGCCATACATTTTAATCACTCCTAAAACACATTATTTTACCAGACTAACAGCTTTACTGTTGTTAAAAAGCTTCCAGAAAAAGTTACAATGATCTGTATGTTTTGAAAATTCTACATTTTGAATGAAAATTTTATAGAATCATTTAAGAATACAAATTTTGTACAGAAGATTCAGAAACAAATATTCAGTTGTCTGTTTTCTAAAATTACCCTTTGAAAAAAATAACACCCTCTGACTAGGTTGATCTATCATGTTAAATTACTAGGGAGATCTACCTAGCAACACATAGAACTACCTTGTACGGTAGTATATAATTACCCTGCCTGTTGATGTTATTAATGCCTTTAAGGTTTATTCTAAGCAATGGCTGTATTTTCCTATGTATACTTGTAGAGAATTGCTGACCATCTTTGGTAATATCTCTTGATATGGTAGGTTTTATAGGGTTAACCCTGTTAACTACCTTTCTCCACATTGTTACTACCATTATCTACCATGTTAACAGAGTTATTTTTTTCAAAGGGTAAGAAAAGGAGTATGATACATGCACAGAGTGAAAATGAGTCTAAATGCTGTCGACCACGACATTCCTGTCTTTCTGCGTAAACTCTGTAATAAACTTTATGCAGTCAACATGAATTATAAAGACAGTTTAATTATAATCAGAGGTACCTGGACCCAATTAACCTCATTCAAATTTCCAATATTCAATGCAACCTCAGTAATAAAGGTTGTTACATGAAGACTGATTTTTTACATTACAAACATTGCGTAATTGCAAAGACAGTCTGTAATTGAAGATACGATACATTGATAAGTATAAGTCAGGCTCAAAATTAAACTTTAATTTAAGAGACACATTTACTACCAGTTAAAGACTAAGGCTGCTAGGGTAACAACAATTACTGTCTTCAAAGACTACATTACCTGTAAATCTTTACAAAATATAAATGCAAGAAGTAGTCTAAATTTGGAGGGATGACTTGGCCAAAAGCGATCTATATTTGGATGGAATAAGTATACTCTTTGATTAAATATTGTCGCTGAACACTAAGTCACATTGCAAACTTGGTCTTCCCTTTAACGGGAAGACCTCTTTACTCAGATACCATATGGCAATCCCAGTGCCAAAAGTGGTCCTTATTTGGAGGGATGATTTGTTTAATTAATGCCAAAAAACCTACAATACCAAAGTGGTATACATTTGGTTGCAAGAGTTGTCCTTTTATTAACTATACTGTATATTACTCTAAAACACCATGTCAGAAGTGGTCCTTATTTGGAGGGATAAATTGATTAGTGTTTAAAGGCGAAAAGTAAACACCTATAGTACCCTAAGTGGTCACTCATGCAATGGAAGAGTTGTACTGTATACATTTTAATTAATTTAATTAAACACCATGCCAAAATTGGTCCTTATTTGGAGAGTTGACTTGTTGACTTGTTTACAGTTCAATGATATGTGCAGGTTAGGTAATGATGTGCACGATGTCATCATAACAATATATAGGCATATCAAATTGGATAGTCTGGACTGTGGGCCTAAACAAAAGATCTTACAATGTAAAGGTAGCGCGCTGGCCTATTCCAGTGCGTAGTGTCATGGAATTGCGCCCGATACAAAATAAGGAGAAACGAACGTGCAGGTAGAAAATATTGCTATTGATGGTGATTGTAAATTTAAATAATGAAATTGAATGAAATTAATTTATATTCTATATCAAATTAAGTGTCACCTCTTTGAAAAATAAAACCAAATAATAATTATTTTAAATAAATAACTATTATGAAAACGAGAATAAAACAATACATTTTATAGCGCCGCCTGCAAAATAAGGAGTAGACCAGTGCGTTATCTTTACATTGTAAGATCTTTGGCCTAATCCTTTTGAATTGAGGCTATGTTATACAACTCAATATATATTTTGTATATAATCATTATCATGTATCATCAGCTAAATTCAAGCTAATTTTTGATCCATTTTCAATTGTTGTTAGATTACCCGTTTCTTTTGTAGTAGTTATATCCTCTGTCAATTCATTATCAATACTTGGTGCATCAACATTCTCTCCCATACCATCATTGCTGAGTTTTTCAGACATCTCATTCTGTTCTCTGCTGATTTTTTCTGATGTCTTATTTTGTTTTTCACATATTTTTTCTGAAGTTTCATCCTGTTCTCTGCTGATATATTCTGATGTCTTATCTTGTTCTACACATATATTTTTTGAAATCTTATCCTGTTTTCTGATGATTTTTTTTGACGTATCATCATGTTCTCCACAACCATTTTCATCCTGTTCTCTGCTGATATTTTCTGATGTCTTATCTTGTTCTATATCACACTGTTTTCTGATGACTTTTTCTGATGTTTCATCATGTTCTCCGCAACCATTTTCCAGCATCTCATTATGTTCAACAGTCATATCATTATCTTCTTTCTTTTTACCTATGACGTCACTTTCATTGGGTTCACCCGAATCCACACAAAGTTGCATTGTTTTATTATTTCCAACAACTAATTGTTCCTTAAATTCAATAACACATTTTTCTTCTTGATTGCTTTTCTGTTCTTGTTGGAACCGATTTTCTTGTATTGCAGCTAACGGATGCCTTCTATTCGTTTTGATTTCTTTAGTATTTTTCAACTCATTTTTATCTATCTTAATTTCATCATCATTCATTTCTATTCCATCTTCAGTCAGGAAGTCTACATAGTACCTCTGTAATCCATGTCGCTGTACAGGGTTCTAAAAGAGAACAATATACATGAAACAATGCCAGTATTAAAGACACCTTTTGCCATTTGAATTACCAACAAATGATGTATTATATTGAATGTCTTTGAGGTGGATAATAAAAAATATTTTGCCACAGCGAGTACAATATTTTCGATATCCCCCGAAAATAGGCATTCAATATTGTAATTATTATTCAATAAATCTTGTCGCCAAGCTACCGATTTGTCAGGGCTTAGCCTAGGCCTGCCGCCGGTGACCAAGCCCCATCCGAGGCCAGGCCTAGCTACCCTACGTCTTCAGACTTAAAATCCATGTCCTTCTCTCGTATATTCGTGAAAAAACACACGAGCACTGAGCTTGTGGTTATGACTTGTGATAGAATTACCAGTGCGTACTGAAATGTATGTATCGTTTTTGTATCAGGGAGAATACTAGATGTAATTAATATTTTCCCAAACTCTAAAATGTAAATTTACCTAATACTCAGTACAGTGAGAATTCTTGCGAAAAAATTTGCAAGTTTTTTTCGTGTGGGACTTGGTGGTCTAGTGGTACAGATGCCAGGCTAGTTACCTGGAGATTGTGGGTTTTTGTGTCCCGAGGAAAACTTGAACATTTTTTCGCGAATATTCTGAACCGTACTGAGTATTCGGTACATTTACACATCAGAGTTGGGCAAAATATATTAGATCTAAAAACACTTTTAGATTTTCAAAAATACAAATTTCATTTTATATCATCTTTTCAATTTAAATCAATTAATACTTTTACCTTGAAATCAGCTGAAAATTTCTAAGGAAACAGTGAATCCCTTAATTTTTATTATAGTCTGCCACCCTTTTATTCGTTTGCAGCATCGTTACCATATTCTGTGATATTAATTTAATGAAATAACACAGAATTTGAATTGATATGCATTATACTTTTTATTTTAATTTAATTTCAAACTTACCTTTCCAGTTATACGAATTAGCTTTTGTTGTAGAAGGAAGAATTGAGTCTGCAATTTCTCATAACTAGAAAGTTTAAAAAAATATTATAAACAATTTTACCTATTGAACCCATAAGAAATAAGAAAATTAAAATTTAAAAAGTCTCTTTACTACATTCTTATTTCCCATTAAAAAATGCCATTAGTGTCCAAAAATAAAACCCATATTATTTATTATTAAAAGTCCAATTTCGTTAGCATACATATTTTATCTTACATAGCAAATGTAATCACCACAACAGGAATGCATAAAATCAAAATATTATTTATTCATAATTATTTTAACATTAGTACTTAATGTAACTTGTTGTGATTTGTATCTTAAATTGTGAGTTATTTGTGGCAGACCCAAGTCAATGGAGAGATAAAGTCGGAAAATTGGAAAATGAGTTGTATATAAATTATGACACTACATATTTTTATTTTTAACACACAAAAAAAAACATTGTCATACAATGTTTCCTTGAGAAGTTATGAACAATCAAATTCAAACATTTAGAAGGCAAGTTTTAAGAAAACTGCATTTGAAAATTGCTTTAGTATAACATGATTTAGAAGGATCATTTTAAATTGCATTTATTGAACATTTATTGATCAAATATCTGTAATTTGTTCAGGTGGTATTAAAGGGGAATGTTTAATCATAATCCGAAAGGTCTACTAATCAACTTCAAGTTAAAGAAAGTATAATAAATACCCCAAGCAATGAGATACACACCATTGTGACAGGATTCAATATTTAAACATAAATTTATTATTGCTTGGAGTATGTATTATTGTTTCCTACTTTTAGACTTTGTTTTGGATTTTTTTAGACGCGGAAAGCGTCTCTATAAACAGCTTTTCAAAAACTGTCTGTCTGTCTGTCGGTCTGTCTGTCTGTTGGTCTTCATGCACGTTTGTGGCTATTTGCGTTGTGTTCTTTCCCTATATATTTCCTGATAACCAGCATTGTATGGGTGTCACTTTA
>JAOTQE010118350.1:0-12756 GCA_025631205.1 Nesometra sesokonis
AGTTGAAGCCCATGCAATATTGCAATACTGAATATAAGGTAAAATAAGTGCATTGTAAATAGAGAATAAAACTTTAACCTGTTTAAAATAGAAAGGGGCCTTCAACAATTGCATATGCACAGAAGGATGAGAGCGGGGTGGTGTTAGATTACATACAAATCTGTACAATTGGGAAGGGTGGTCGAGGATGGGTTTTATATATTCATATTGTATGCATGTCTCACTTATTGAGAAAAACAATAACATATTGAGTTATGTACATAAGAGGTGGTAAAGCTGAAATTACAAACAGCAACAAGGGTGGGGGGAGGGGTGGATACATTTGGCCGAAAATTGCATATTAATTGTTAAAATAAATTTATTAAAGCATAGGTGCATTTCTGTTGACTATAATTTACATTTTATATCAGAACACACCACTCAAAAATTTCGAGAAAAAACATGTTCATGCACATAGTTCACCAATAATTGAAAAAGAAAACAACTATCCTTATACAGTTGAACCTCCTTGTGCGGACACCTCCCATAAGCGGACACCTCCCATAAGGGACACTAATTCAAAGACCCGTTTATTCTTCCTATCTTATCAGTGCAATTGATACCTCCCGTAAGCGGACACCTCCCGTAAGCGGACGCGGACACTTTTTTCTTCAAATTTAGATTTTTTGTATGTTAATTTACCTCCCATAAGCGGACATCCCGGAAAATTTTGTGATTTTTCTGTAAAACGAATACAAATTTCTGTACAAAATCGCCATGACTGAGAATCAATTACTGAACCAAGCTTTAAGGACTGATAAAACATATGTAATAAAATATTGAATGTGGTGTCTAGAAATTAAGAGGTCATTTCTGTTGAGAATGCCGTGAAATGTGAAACTTACGAACGTATATACATAAGTTTGCAACTTTGGTTCTCTATCGGCCGGAATTCTCGTAAGCGGACACCTCCCGTAAGCGGACACTTTTCCCGGACCCGAGGGTGTCCGCTTACGGGAGATCAAACTTATGTAAAAGGTATTAAGAGGGCAGGAGAACAATTTCTAAAAAAGGTAAAATATTAAAATATTTTGAGTTGGGCTTCATTTGAAAAAAGGCTTTTTATAGTAACATAACTGAAAAAAAATACACCTAGCCTCAAATATTGAACTTGGGCAAAAAAGTAGGGAGCGGGCAATATAACAGTTTCTAAATTGTAAATATTTTAGGTAGGTCTTTGTGTATTTTTTGTGGGTCTAATAATCTCTTTATAGTACCATAACAAAACATCTAACCTCAAACAAGGAACTTAGGTAAAAGAGAGGGCAGTATAACAGATTGTAACATGTAATTTGAGGTAGACCATGTTTTACTGAATCTGTCAGTTTGGTCGGTCTAAAAAGCATTTTATACTAAAAATTAATTAATAAAATGTGTTGAATTATAAGATCACATGAATATTGTATATGGCTTAACCATCATTATTTTTTTTTACTATCTGTTATCGTGTTCCAATAATTTAAAGCGTTAGTAGGCCTATATATATTTTTTATTTTACAGATTTTAAGATTAAACATTCTCTTTTTTTTACATTATTTTATACTATGTTATGCCTGCATAATCTAATGATAATACATACAACTAATAATAGTATATAGTACAATAGTCCATTGATAATTCTCAAGATAAGACGTGGTAAACCTAGAGGATTAGGACTAGTTAATGGCAGAATAATGTAAAGCAGTAAATTGGGAAGATTGTTAACTATGAATAGACTCAAAATACCTATCGATAGCACAAATCTGTAAGCATGGATACACCAACAATATAATATAAAACAATGAAATTAAATATAAAACCTACCATAATTATGAACTAAATTTCACCAGCGGAAGCTATGAAGGCTAGTCGATACTGTACTTACCAAAGGTGCATTCAAATAACAAGTTATTTGACATTTTAACGCTTAGATGGACGTTTTGAATGGTTTCCTTTAGGTTAAGGGCTGCCAAGGGCTATCAGTTTACAGTTAGCTGCATTAAGCAGAAAATTTGCAAAATCAAAACTGTTCAGTTGTTGAAATAAGTTAGGTAATCAAGTGTAAATGAACTCCCTAATTGAGTTTTTATTATAAACCACTTTCTGGAAATGTTAATCTACTGAAAACAAATATACATAGAATCCCCGACATAACAAGGATAAAGCAAGAACTGTTAAGCCCCTTTCACACACAAAACACTGCAATGCTAGCATAACCATGCTGGCATTATTGCCAGTCTAAACCATTTCACACAGAAGGTAAAATTTTGGTAATATGATGGTTTCTTATGTGAAAGAGTCTGAGCAAAAGGTGTAAAATTCTTAATAATTAAGGTTTACAACTTTGACTTTAATCATGCTTCACTGCGTAAGCAGGCATTACACTGTCGAACCTTTCATTCACATCCGGCCTAAGACAGTGACGGAAATACGGTAAGCGCTGAACGGAATGCAAATGGCGCTAAATGGAAAAAGTGCTTAACAAGCTTGGGATATCTGAGCATGACCAGCCGTGATGTTTAAAGTAAGGTTTGAACTCTCAAACACAAGGCCTGAAACCAGAGCAATGCAAGATGCGCCATCTGCCTACCACAAAGCATATTTACCCACAAGCCCCTTTCACACAGAAACCATAACCATGCCAGCATTATTATTGCCGGTCTAAACCCTTTCATACAGAAGGTCAAATTCCAGTAAAATGACAGTTTCTTGTGTGAAAGGGTACTAGCGAAAGGTGTAAAATTGGCAGTCTTAATAGTAGAGGTTCCCAACTTTGATCTTTGTTTTGATGCTTCACTGCATAAGCAGTCATTACACTGTGGAACCTTTCATTCACATCCGGCCTAAGACAGTGACGGTAATATAACGGTAATATGTCTAGGGTCTGAGGTGGTCTAACGAATGCCGGCACATGGGCATTGAAGGGAGAGTGCCATTTCACACAAAAGACGGTATTCGCAAATTACCGCAATATTCCCAGTTTACAGTTTTGTGTGAAAGGGATCAGAAAAGTGTAAGATTGGAATCAATCATTGAACAGTAATTGTTATTTTTAGTTCATCTTACCATAATTATAGTAGACATCATTTTCAATCATCCTTTCTTCATTTATTGGAAAGATGAAATGTTCACTTGAATGACCAAAAGATGGTGTACTTGGACAGGTGAAAGAAGAATGCATTGGTAGAGAAAACCGTCTATCATATAAATCTGTAACCATTGTCTTCGGATTTTCAAAAAGCTGATTGTGTCTTCTACAGGAATCAGAGAAGCTGCCATTTCCTTCTTCATGCTGGAACCAGCTAATTGTTGGGCTTGTTGGGCATGTTCGACTGTCTCTAGCACGAATACTGACATTTGTTGAAGGAATATTAATTGCATATGGGGGTGTGTAATCAAATCCTAGTGGTTTTCTTGGGGGTGAAGTGCCAGTACATTGGTTGCAACTAGAGGTTCGTGATCTTGGTTGCCAAGAATGGCTGAGTAGATTTTGTTTTTCAGAGAAATTACTACTTGGGGGTGCACTCTGTGAAAGATATTCTGTATTTTTTGGGCTGATACTAAATAATTGTCCACTACTGCTATTTAACATTGTATCGGTTGTTGCTGCTTCTTCAACAACTTCACATTTTGTGTCGTTATGAGGGTTTTTGGGTGCATCGACAGTCTCTGTTTGAGACTCTTCTAAGTTTATCATCATTTCAAGTTTCTCAAACTCTTCATCATCTTCCAGAGACTCAGTTTCTTGTGAACTTATTTCCACTCCTGATGTTTCTATGACACCATTCTCCAAATGTTCGTCTTGATCAGTTCCAAGTTGAATATTAAAAGATTTTATCAATGTTGTAGTTCCAGGATTTTCCCACATTTCTTCTTCAGTAACTCTATAATCTGAAAACAACAATTATACATTGGCATTAATGTCTGACCCTGGTATAAGACCACTAGTATATGCCCACTAACTTTTAAAATGAATCAAACTTTGGCTCTGGATGGGCTTATGCCTAGATTTTAGATAGAGAACTAATTTATATGCTGATATGTACACATCTATTGTAGAGCTGATGTCATCATTAAAGTGGAAAAATGTCAATGACAGATGGAATGATGACACAAAAATCATGGTTTTTAAATGCTTTTCAAGGTTCTGCACCATCTTATTTATCAAACCAATTCAAATACAAGGACACTCTTCATACTAAAATACTAGAATCTAATACTCTAATAATTCCTTCATGGAACAACTCTCATGGAAAAAGAAGTTTTCATTACAGAGCCTCAATGTTATGGGATGAACTTCCAGTTAATATTTGTAAAGATTTTTTATTACTTAATTTGCTAAACTTTAAGAAAGATTTGTATTGCATTGTATTGCATGATAATAATGTCGATACCTAGAAATTCTGGTATGTCTACCGTGGGGAGTGCAACAGTTCTACCAGCCTCAAACCCATATATTAAAAGTACTGGGAAGGTGTCTGGTTCTACCTTTTTAGAAAGTAACCCTTAAACCAGTTCCGAGAAGCAGGGAAGAGCATTTACCATGTAGTTAACAGTTAATATTTGTTCTTGTGCTGAATCTTGCAGCTTTATTTCTAACTAGGAGGCCTGTATTTTGGGTTGTGAATGGGGTGGGGGGGTCTTTTTTCATGAAAAATGGACCACCGTTTGAGTTATATCAGAAAAAATGGGAAGTAGATGTGGTCCAGGGTCCGGCTTGGGCTGGGGAAATGTTTTTTTTTCTATAGATGCTCTCTAGTGCACTCTTAGAACCACACATTGTTCAAATTAATTGTTGAAAATAAAAGGCAAATAAGCAAAATTTCTATTCCAAAACAAAAGATATTTATTGCAAATGAAAAATGTAGACCTTCTCTATTGCAAAACAGAGGATATATATTTTTTTCTTTTGTAAGTACCAAACAGTATATAATGTGATTTTTTTTTAATTAATGGATTATGGGTATTAAGGCATAATTGTTTAGTTTCAAGCTTTAATTAAATGACTAAATACAACAGACCATTTTGAGGACACATACAAATGTAGGTTAATAAACAAATGTATTGGCAAATTTTCTCAGCTCAGTGGGACCTTGAGAAGGAGTGGGGGTGGGAAGTTTTTCAAAACACCCAGAACCCCTTCCCCCACCCAACCACAGGGTACGGGCTTGGCTGAGCTAGTTTACAAGTGACATTAAATTATTGAATCTTGAATCTTGGGTTGGTGTGCCTATACAAGAGTTAGTATGGTAGTTGCTGATTAAATAAATATCATTTTGGAATTAGAAGCAAACATGAACATATAAAAATGTTACAAAAACTAATTAACTTTTGTACATACATTATAAACATGTTATCTTTGTTACCAAACACGACCTCACTATGCATATTTACTCATCAAACACAGCATACTATACATTGAACCCATAATGATAAATGTCTTTGGCCCTAGTTACACGATAATTTCAAGTACAAAATATTCCTATAATTAATTATTTTCTATTCTATGAAATGTCTAAAATAATAGTGTTCGAGTTTGTTAACAAATTTACAGTGGTTTTGGTATAAAACAATTTTGGATTGTTTCATAATAATATCATAATTATTCACTTTATTTCAAACACATAAAATACAAAATCAAAAAAGCTAAAAACTGCTGAATTACAGATACAATTTTTATAATTTGAACTAGCTAAAGCAGATTAATACTAAAGTACTACTGTATACTATAACAAACAAAAAATTCCAAACTGCATCAAAAATTAAAAACAATCAAATTCAAATTATTAAATATGACCTGACATTCAATTTGTAAAATATATCATACATAAATATTTTAAATTTAATATAAATCATTATTATTCAACTCTGCCGTTTTGAACGGTTCAATACTATAATAATATGCAGTATTGAACTGTGCGTAGTGCAATATTAGCCGATGACGTCACTTCTTCAAGCGAGAGAATTGCTTTTACTGTAAGTGGTGAGCGCACAACAAGAGGTAGCTAGGCTTAACTACCTGTTAAAACTCAGAATTTCGCACAATTGGCTACCTTTTGTTGATTGTAAAGAATTTCTAATTAATAAAGAAACCTGCAAGAGTTGCTGTTAATATTTTTCGCGAGAGAAGGACATGAATTTTAATTTTGAAGATGTAGGCTTGCTAGGCAAAATATTGAACTCGTCTTCGATTCGTTCAGTATTTTGCCACAGCTCGAGCAATATTTTTCAGAATCCCCCTCAAAGGCCTTCAATATTACAAAATTATTTTATTTTATTTCAACATCAAAGACTTATAATAAAATTCAGCAAAGAATAACCTGTGCCAAAAAGAATCCAGTATTTTGGTATTAAAATACAGAAATTTACTATTTTTAAATCAATTAGTTTACAATTAAATGTTTTCAATTATTGGGTTTCCTGAGTATGGGCAGCCATTAGGGCCAGAATAGAGAACATAAATACGTGGAAGAGACAAGCGCATGTGTAACGTTGGACGTGCACCAACATAGGGCATACACTACTATGGAAAGGACAAGCACCAATGTGGAAAGAAGGACAGCAACAACTACTTACAAGCCAGCAGCTGTGGCTAGCCGGTGTACCTACAAAACGGAAACAACAATTACTGGCCTGTCAGTAGTTGTTGCTGCCCTCAACAACTAAATTTAGTCTGTTCCAAAGATGCGGTTGTCCTTTTCAAGTTTCTGTTTGTCCATTTCTACGTGTATGTTTGTCCTTTCCGCATTTGTGCTTGTCCTTTCTGCGTTCATGTTTGTTATTTCCATGTTTGTAATTCCTTTCCGAAGATGTGTTTGTTCTTTCTCATGTTTGTACTTGTCCTTTTTGACATTGCACGTGCTTGTCTCTTCCGCATATTTTTGTTGTCTTTTCTGCAGGGGCGAATCCAGCAGAGCTAGAAAGAGGAGGCCCGATGCCAAGTTGGTCAAGCCCAGATATGAGGTTTTAACAGGAAAATGATAACAATAGGCGTAGGTCTAGGGCCCGGGAAAATTTTTCTCTACAGATGCTCTCTGGTGCACTTTTAGCGTCCCAAATTTGTGCTAAAGAAATATTTTTTTTGTTTCGAAAGGGGGGACCCAGGACTGTTGAGCCCCCCCCCCCTTGGATACGCGCTTGTTGTTCTGCCCATAACGAACCCCCATACTTGAGAGTCATTTAATAAGGTTTTATTTGACGTTTAACAACTTGTTAAATTATGGTTTAATAATATGTAAAATACATATTTCAGTCAAAATTTGAAAACAGCTGCCTCATAAGGAGTAAAATCTTTTCCCAGGATACAGTGGCAACATTTTATTTTCTCTAGTTTGGTAGTCTGTCATTTTAGACCTAGCTGCCAATGCTGCAGGCATATTCATGTTCAGGATAAATGTACAATTTGTACACTTAAAAGCAGGCCGTATCATTTTAAAAAAAACAAACAGTATTCTATTGTTTTTTTTTTAATGGCGATAGCATATTCCTTCTATAATAACCAAAATCTAAACCCCCAAGATTTGGGCTTACCTCTGACATGCTCTTTTCTATTTTCTCCATCCACAAGTGATTCCAATTTAGAAACATCTGGAGTTGTTACCACTGTTGTTGATTCATCTTCATTTGCTATTACCCCTGTTGATGTTTCATCAGTCAAAGTTTCAACTGCGATTGATGTTTCCGTTGTTGATGTTTTCCATTCAACAGCAGTATTCTCTTTACTACTACCATAAAACCCAAGGTGTTCTTCCTTTTCAAACATTTTTACTGAAAACTGGTCATGATTGTCTCCTAAATTATTTTTAAAAATGTTTCCGCTGTTGGTGTTAGGACTTATATTATCACAATTTAACACTGCTGAATCTAACTGTTCTGTTTCTGGTGAAAATTCAATGATTCTGTTTGAAGATTCACTGACTGCATCTGAAAGAATATCTTGACTTATGATATGGCTCTCTTTTGCAATTTCATCCCACATATCAAACTCAATGTTTAAATCGTCATCAGAACATTGTGAATTGTCCAGACTAAAATCTTTGGAAGTGTTTTCAATTAGTACACTTGGAGAGGACATTGGAATATCCACATAGTTTGATGTTGCCTTTTCCATCATGGGCAACTTACTGGATTCTTCAACAATTAGAAGAGGTTTGTTTTCTATAACTTCTCCTGAAATATTTTTGTTAAATACTGGTTTGATGATTTCCTTAGCAGAAGATGGTTTTACATGATTAACATTTTCACTGCAAAATTCCATTATGTCTGATTTCTCAACATATTGAGTTTCCAGATGTTCTGACTTTATTTGAGCTTCTTCCTGTTTTCTAATTATTTGAGGTCTAATTACAGGTTTTACAATTCTACAAGATGGAGATATTTGTCCAGGTTTTCCTTTATTAAATCCAAATGATTGTTTACGGTTTGTGGTGCTGCTTCTTGTTTCTGGTACATGTAATTTTGATCCAGTTGATGAGACTATCCGTAACTTCTGCTTTTCGATTTGAGGTATTCCCACTTTTTTTACAGGGTTCGGTAGCGTAGAAGAAACTGGTCTTGGTTGTGAAGCCACCTTATTTGTTGATGGCTTAACTAATTGCCCCTTTTTACTAGACACTGATGGTGGTTGCAATCTCTTTTGACTAGACACTGATGGTGGTTGCAATCTCTTTTGACTAGACTCTGATGGTGGTTGCAATCTCTTTTGACTAGACTCTGATGGTGGTTGCAATGTCTTTTGACTGGACACTGATGGTGGTTGCAATGTCTTTGTAACCTTGGAAAATGGCTTAGGAATAGATTTATGCAGTAATAACTTAGGACTAGCTATTGAATTAATTACAGGTCTTTTTAATGTTGCCTTTAATGTTCTGTTTTCATCAGCTTTTCCATGCATCGCTGATGACAAAACCTCTTTTTTTATCACATTTTCTTTCTCAACATTGCTTTTAGTTTCCTGATTTTCAACTTGTTTTATTTTTGGTATATCAGCAGATTTTACTGGTTTTACTGATGAAAAATTCTCTTTTTTAACAACATTGTTTTTCACATCATTGTCTTTTGTCTTGCAATTTCTAACTTGTTTTACTCCTGGTATATTTCTAGATGAGAATCCGAATGATTTCTTTTTTGGTGTTGGATATTTTACACTAGAAATGCCAGTATTGAAGGATGAAACTGTATTTTTGGATGATTGATTAGATGGTGTACTAATTTCGTTGGAAATATCATTCTCAATTGTCTTTAATCCTGGGATTGCAGTTTCTTTATTTAGAAATTGTTTTTCTGAAACTGTTTTAAACTTCAATTCACTTGTGTTTGATGTCTCATTTTTATTATATTCCCCTTCGATTTCCATACTCCGTTTTCGTTCCAACAACCTTGCAACTACACTCATTATTTCTTCTTTCCTTTGCCCTTCGTGTGGTTGAATTTCTTTTTTGTCATCCACTGTTACAACATTTGTGTCTGTAATTTTCTCAGTTTGTTCATATTCCGTTTTATCTCTTTTATCTAAATCATTTTGAACTATGGCACTATTTGAATCAAGTTCATTTTCTGTTTTATGTTCAATCACTTCTTGGAATTTCTTTTTTGATTCATGAGGCACCAGAGAGACTTCTTTGTCATCGAAATCCTCTGGACATTTTGAAGTATATTGTGACCTACTGGATGATGGCAGTGACCTCTTCTGTAATACAACTGTCTTTTTTTCTGATAGAGGTTGAAATTTAGAAATTTTTGAAGTTGGTAATGTAGATATCACTACTGAACGAGGTTTCAATGCTGGCTTTTGTGTTTGAGTTAACAGTCTTGAAGGTTCTTGAAGTTTTCTAGGAGATGAAAGAGCTAATTTTGATGGCTTTGATATACTTGACGATTCTGAAGCTGTGTTTAACAACACATATTTTTCAGTTGAGTATTTAGGTTTTTGTGATGTCACTTGTTTCCCTGAAATGTTCCCCTCCACTGAGGTTCTTGATGGAAATTTTAGTTTTCTTTTCAATGGTAAATCAGTCTCTTGATTGCAACTATCATTTCCCTTTTGAGATAGCTTAGTTGAAGTGCCATGTTTTTGTGAATTCGCATAATTAACAGTCTGTTTATTTGGTATTTGTAAGGTGTTTTTGTTGATAGATGTTCCTCTATCATCATTTCTCTGTTCTTGTTCACTCTCACTTTTTGACAGGCTACCATATGTAGGTTTCTGTATCATTTGCGATTTAGGAAGACTTCTTTTTAGACTAGATTTATCAGATCCAGTAACTATCTGTGGTGTTTTCATTTTTGATTCAAATTTTCTGACAGGGATTTTTGCAGATGCTGCTGGTTTTGAATCATTTTCATCTTTCATGACAACCATGGGCTTCCTAAAAGTTGGTAAACCAGATTTCCTCAACCCAGATTTTTCTGGAAAAAATACAATTGATAGTTACATCTTTGAAGAAAGCACAATACGTAAAATATTCATTAAAAAACATAATTCACATATTATATTAACTCCTAAACTTTGGAACACACTACCCGATTCCATTCATCAGTCTTCTTCTGTGAACATTTTTAAGACTAGTTTGAAAACTCATCTATTTGATTTTTTGTGATCTATTTTGATTTGTATTTTTAATTCTTTACAGCGCTTTAAGACATTCTCTTGTTTATATTGTATAAATACAAATACATTACATTACATAGTAAATGCAATTATCATTAACAATTCTTGTGTCTGTTATTAGGCAATACTTAACATTAATTTTGTTGAGTCTTCAGTGAATTATAAAATTCCCTTCAGTCCCAGACATGTATGTGCCCCTAGAGGCGGCCGGCTTCTCCAGGGAGCATGGCCACCATCGTAGTTTGCTCATGTAGTGTGCTCTGTTAATAAATGCATTTCCAGTTCATGGTGTCCGCTTGTATTTTGTTTAATTCATTTATGCCGTGGTCAAACCACGATGGTGCCATGCTCGTCGGAGAGTCTAGGGGATGCATACATGCCATGGCACAGGGCTTAATGTCTTATTCAATAGCTGGAACTGAAGGGGCAATGATTTATACTTTATATGTGAGGTCTCACCACAAAATGAGTCTAATGGTAGGACAATCCACAATAGAGTCATTGGTACATTTTAATAGAGTATTCTATAAGCTGTAATCTACATTTTAAATGACAGTCATTAAATAAGTAGATCCCAAGATATGAGCATTTAAATTTATCCAGTATGGAATTATGGTTTTAAGAAAATCACAAATAAAGCAATCTAAAAATGAACAATGAAATTACTAGAAATCTCAGAAAATCTACATAAAGGACACTTTTTTGCATGAAAATCGACCTAAAATTATATATATATCATAATGATGTACGAGCACCATAGTACTTATAATTGGTTAAAACTAAATTTCTCGGACCTATTTTGTTGATTATCTCAATTTGATCTCACCTATGATGCGACTCATTTTGTTGAGGGACCTCACATATTTGTATCAATTTATTCAACTTTTATATCAAATTAACCCATTCATACATGTTGAGGCTATCAAAACAATTTGTATTATCTATAGTTTTTTTGTTATATGTCATTTTAATACATGATAACATTACCTGTAGAAGGCTGGGCCATAGTTGAACCATTCATAGATTTTGATGAAGCAAGTTGTTCCGATCGTCCCTGGAAATCATTTTCTTGAATACTATTCCCTGACAAAACAAATATTCAAAACAACTTATATTTTGATCCTTATTTACTTGTAGTGGTTAGATGAAATATTTGTTAGTGAATGTTAAAAGATTATACTTGATATTTTTAATGCTTTACTGTTTAATGAACCTTGTCGCTTTTAATCTATTTATAATACATCTCCATATGGCGTTTTGTATGAAATAAATGAATGTTAACCATTTATTACTGTTCATGTTGAATCTGCAATGCATAACTACGAACAAAGTGTAATGTATACTAGAAGTATTGAAATACATGCCATCGTTTTGTGATTCAATATTTCAACATTGATAATGTCATCATCAAGAATGAAAATCATCCATAATTACGGCCCTCTTTAATTTAAGAACTTAAACTAAGTAGATACCAGGGGCGGATTTAAGGGGGAAGCCATACTGTGTCCACCATTCCCTTTGGGATATAAAATATCAATATTATTAACATAAAAGAAATATTTAGCAATCATAATTGATCAAGAATTGATCCCTTAACAGGCCCCTGAGGCCATTTCTGGACATCTAAATACCAAACTTTTTCGGGGTAGCATTCTCTCGGACCCTCCTAAAAACTTTGACTCTCTACTGACCCCCCCCCCCAATTATCCCCGCCCCTGGATATCCAACCAGTCACTTCATTATTATACCTACATGCGTTAAATCATGTTGCCATGTTCTATTAAAAAAAAACTTATATATGAACGTTAACATATTAATATATAGTTACATAAATCCTTTTTTAACAGCGTCTATAAAATACAGTAACCTTTCAAATTGAACTTTGCATACCTCTTATAGTTAACATGAGATATATACCAGTATGTGGCAAAGCCAAGTCAAAGGAGAAATGGTTGAAAAATTGAAAAATGAATTATATATTATGGGACTACACATTATTATCTTTAATGCAAATGTTTCCTTGCAATGTTATGTACAATCAAATTTAAACACTTAATAATAATAATAATAATTTGATTCTTATATAGCGCCTTACACAATACAGTCTCAAGGCGCTGTGGACCAGATGT
>JAOTQE010118361.1:0-12756 GCA_025631205.1 Nesometra sesokonis
TGCCGTTTAATAAATTTTAATCTAGCGTTTGCTTTCTTGATGATGTTATTTCCAATTAGGTACCCTGACACATGCTGATCAATCTCAACTCCCAGGTATTTCACCGACGTTTTAATGGTTTGATCATTACATTTTATGGAAAATTTATTAACCCGTTTTAGTTTTCTTTTGGCTCCAAATAGAATACTGTCAGTCATCCCCAGACGTAATGATAGCCGTTATCCAATAACCAGTTGTTGCATGCCTCAAGGTTGGCCCCCAGCTTTTCCTCAATAACCTTTGGATTTTGATGTGAAAATACTAGAGCACTATCATCAACATAATGTAATAATTTACAATCTGGAGTGATACAGGTGTTGATTTCATTAATATAAATGAGGAAAAGCAGGGGACCAAGCACACTACCCTGTGGAACACCGTGAGAGATCTTCATAATGTCTGAAACGCATCCATTGGTTTCTACTAATTGTCTTTTATTCGTTATTTAAACCAATTAATATTTTAATGCCAATAGCCGTTAATTTAATAATAAGGATTTCGAGATCGACACAGTCGAACGCCTTTCAAATATCAAGAATTGTCATACCAGTGAATTTTCCAATGGCAAACTGATCCCTATATGGTCACGTCTCCGTGGAGTGTCGCTCTCGAAATCCAGACTGGCATTCATTAAGAATGTTATTATCTTTATGGTGGGCTTTAATTTAGTTTTTAATTTTTAATTTTAATTTAATTTAATTTAACCAACTATACTCTCTAAAACTGTTGAGACCGCGTTTAAAATGATGACTGGTCTGTAATTTCCGACATCAGTCTTTTATTTTTATGGATCGGTTTGATTCTAGCAAGTTTAAAATCTTCCGGCACTATACCTTGCGATAGCGAAAGATTTATAATGTGCGTGATACTAGCTTTTATATTACTCGCGCTATCTCTGAGAAATCTTGGAGGGAGTTTGTCCATTCCAGGTCCTTTAGAAGGGTATAATCGACACATTCCTCGTAACTCCTTCCACACCACTCTTTGATGTTTTTCATCCAGGTCATTCTTGGTTTCCCTCTGCCTCTACTTCCTTTTATCTTTCCTTCCACAAATATCCGTAGCAGTGCTTCTGTTCTGATCAAAGAAAAAAAATGGCCAAAGTATTCACACTTTCTTCTTTTGATGTTCTTTTTTAATGATCTTTCTGTGTGTATTCTTCTTAGTACCTCTTCATTACTAATTCTGTCCTTCTATGTGGTATTTAAAATTCCTCTGAATTTTCTAATTTCAAAACTTTCTGTTTTATGTTTTTTGTTTCTGGAAATTGTCCATGTTTCAACTCCGTACAATAGTGTTGACCATACGTAACAGAGGGTAAGTCTTCTTCTTGTACTTAAACCAATACTTCTTGAAGTTAAAACAGTCGATAAATTCTCAAAAGCTTCAAGAGCAATTTCTATTCTTCTCTTTACCTCATTATCACACAAAGCATCACTAGTACCCAAATATATCATACTTGACACCTGTTCAAGTTGTTTCCCATCAAGTTTGATATTTATACTTAGGCTGTCCACTTTTCTGCTAATTACCATGACCTTTGATTTTGTTACATTAACTCGCATTCCATATTCTATTCCTTTGCTACTAACTCCTTGACAAGATATTGAAAGTTGTTTCACATTCAACCAAAACCACTGTATCGTCAGCATAACGTAGATTGTTCACATTCATCCCACCTACTACTATTCCTCTATACTCTTCTACAGTCTTGAAGATCTTGGAGAAGGTACACATCCTTGTCTGACTCAACGTTTTACTTCAAAATCCTTTCAAATATCATGGTCTATTCTAACAGCTCCTGATTGTTTCCAGTATAGTTGGAAAATAAGTTGTAGGTCTCTGTCACAGACACCAATATCAGCCAATATGTAAAGTAGATATGTGTGTTTACCACAGTCATATGCTTTGCTGTAATAAATTGATAAAACTAATATAGACCTCCTTCTGTAGCTCAAGATCCCTCTCACAAATCATTCTGATGTTGAAAATACCTTCTCTTTTTCCTGTTCCATGTCTAAAGCCAATTTAAAATTGGCTAATGACTTTGTCTATTCTGTTCCTAATTCTAAGCAGAATTATTTTCAGCAATAGTTTGGTTACATGACTCATGAGGCTTATGATTCTGTAATCACCACATCTCTCTGCTTTTACTTTCTTTGCAATTTGAATGAAAATTGATCTCCTTAAATCATATGGAATATGACCACTTTTATAGATAATGTATAAAGTACAGTTAACGCATATACATTGGAATCATCAAAGGCTTTAATTGCTTCCATCGGGATCTCATCAGGACCGGCTGCTTCTCCATTCTTCATATTCTCGATGACACTTTGAATTTCTTGTTTTGAAACTGTATGATATCCTCCTTGGCAAAAAAAAAAATGTTATCTTGTCTCTTATTCACCCTTTTTCTAACCTTTTCTTTTTCTTTGCCAGATCTTTTACCTTCTTGTGCATTTCTCTTATTTCATGTTGCCTTTCCAAATTCTCTACTTCGTTACATAATTGGTTAAGACATGTGTCTTTGGCCTTTCGGCATGCAGCGAGGATAAGCCTATGTATGGCTTTATACTTTACTTTATCTAGTTTTAACAACTTTTCCTTTCTTTCATCATTTTTGTAAAATTTCTTTTGTCATCCATTTTGCATTCTTTCTCTTTTTCTTTTTCGGTAATGTGTCCTTAAAGGGCACCAGCCCTTTTCTACTTTTTCTTTTGTTAATTCTTGACAAGGTAGTTGAAAAGTGTATCCACTTTTGAAATGTGGTGTTACCATAGGATCCTAAATATTACCTGGACAGATAAGAGAAGCATATTATATCTGGTGGAAATATCTCCATAACTATTACTATCAAAAGAAGCGCAAATTCCAAATTAAAAAATGGAGATATAGCACGTGGGGTGAACAAATTTTCCTTATGGCACAAAGGACTGGGAGATTATTTCCGGTTTCTATAGCGTGAAGCGGATGAGGGTATGATGCTCCGTCAATCGCAGGTTTCTTCCCAGCAATCTGCCGGTATCCATTGACAGCTCGGTAAACTGAAGCAATGTGAGTAAAACGCATTGTCCAAGTGCACAAGGAAGTGACTTGTGTGAGTCTCAAACTACCAACCTTTCGATTCTGACCCTTAACCGCTGCGCCAGCTACTCCCACAATGGGAAGCTGGTTAAACAACACATCCTACAAGGAAATTTAAAGGTAAGGACGAATGAGATAGCCTACTAATGCTGCGTTAATTAAAAATTATCAACTCGAGTATTTCCTAGTTCTTATCACGTGAAAATACGTTCATTTCGTGGGTGAACTCATCCATACAATTGTGAACTCGGAGCAGAATTTACCCCTCGATTTGCAGAAATTGTAAAATTTTGATCGAAAATAGCAAACGGAACACAACATTTGTATTGATTTTATTTATAACAATAGCGTATTTCAAATAAACAATTAGGCCTATGTTTTATATGAAACAGAAATTTTCACTTCATAATTTTATTATGTTCAAATGCACTCCTCTTCTGTGTTCTCATGTTACAAAATCGATTTTCACGTGTTCTAATGAACGCAGCAAACAACAATACAGGGCTGTTAAGCTTAAACATTTTTTATACCTCCATGAACATAGAAGTTCTAGATTATCGGATGCCATCAGAATGACGACGGCACCAGCCGTCTTGAAAATCAAATGCCATCCCAACTTAAAGGTGTTTACGAACTCCTTCTCAACCGGTAAACAAATTTATTTTATCTAGAAAAAATACACAAACTGATTTTTTTAATTTACTAAATTGATTTCAATTGACCAAAATACAGCAATTAAGTTAGAAGAAAATGCATGAAAAATGCATTGTGTCTTATGCTTCAACGCAGTTATGTTGCATTTTAATTTGTCCTTAAGTAGAGAACAATCTTTTTCAAAAAAGAAAATTCCAGATCTTCCGTAGGCCTACTTAGTAAAGTTGTCGAATAATTAGCATACTTGTTAAATTTGTAACATTACGTTATGTTTAGGGACTACGTGATAAATTTTACATTTTATTTTGGTGACAAAAACCAATTGTGAAAAGACAAATGGTGTGATTGTAGTTTCGGCATTGTGTTTAGGTCCCTGCACAATCAGTAATCACCCTGTATAATGGCCTTTCTAGGCATAAAAAAAACAAAGTAGTTTTGGCACCATCCATTTTAAATAAGTGCCATTTTAATAAATTATTCTTTTTAGAAAAAATTGAAAACATATAATAATAAACACTATATCTTAATAAGCCTAGTTTTTGATAAATGATAAATGGTGAACGCACAAAATCAAACGTATGAAGTGCTAATTAACGTGAATGTTTATAACAGTGTATGTTTTAATTTCGAGGTTGTTCCATTCCAAAAAAAAAATTGAAAAGGAAACAAATTTCAATAAATTGACAATTTCTTCATGTACATTGATCATTTAAATTTGGCTGCAGCTTAGACGCACTTTGAAGAACCAATTGTTACTGCAATCAATATCTTGTAGGTATTTGTATTTTTTAAATTAAAGTCGAAGTTATTGTAATTAAGCTATGGTAGGCCTACATGGATGGCGATAAAGATAAGTCTTAATCGAATGTTTGTATTGCCAAAATACGTTTGTATTATTAGTCAGACTCCTTTGCTGTATTTTCTGTCTTTTAATTTGTCTGTAATCATATACACAGACTAATTTTTCATAACTTGGTGCATTTCTTACCATTTAGGGAACTCTATGTAACAATTTTCAGGATAATTCCATGTACTTACCCACAAGTCGATCTGACAATAAGACGCAGAAACCTGCGCACAGTGTAAATAAAATAAAGGTTATCCTTAGTTACTTTGTGCATGCGTTCAAGCATCGGACTAATATTATTATTTGAAGTGTAAAATATAGTTACATTTAGAGTGATCTAGACCTAGGTTAGCTGCAGTAGTTGGTCAGTGTCACCAACTGTTCGTGCACTGCACACCATCACTTATTTATCAAACAACACCGGTGAATGATTCGAAGATTATACAGTGTGGCTACTGATCCAAAATCATACAAGCAAGATCAGCGACCAAATGAAGCGATTCTTCATCGTAGTTGCTTTTATCGTATTAACATCACCTGCTATGCAAATTTCGTATTTCTGCGCGAGTGTAGTAGCATGAGGCGTAAAAGCCGCCAATGTGTGTAGTTTGAAGCGTCGCAATTTGCATAATTCAACATTTAAACACAATATAATTTTATACAGTTTTAACAGCGAAGTTAGCATTTACAAGTATATTTATAACGATTTTATTTCAACTTCAATGCTATAATGTATTCCAGTTGATAATTAATTGTTTCATAACTTGTAGATATTTAAAGTTACACACATACAATTCTTTTTATTATAAATGTTATATGGAAAAAACAAAACCCAAAACAGTCACAAACGGGCGTGACCAGACCGACAGACCTACAGACAGACCGACAGACAGACATTTTTAAAAGTTGTTTATAGAGACGCTTTCCGCGTTTAAGAACTTTGAAAACACGCACAATTAAAAAAAAACGCCGTCACTGATTTTCGTTGTTTGGGTTATATTAGTCGGGCCTGTGTAACAATATTATTCTCTCTAGGCTTAAAAATGACGACGGTAATTACACTGTTACTTTTAAGGAGCTACGTTAACTCCAAGAAAGCATGGCCGTCATAGGGCAACCGAGGCTGGTGCCCGGTAATTTTTCTCAAAAAATAAAATATAATAAAGGAAGGGGGAAAGAAAAAAAAAGGGATTGACCCTGCGTCAAAGTTAAAAAAAATCGCATTTAGGTCAATTATCGGGTTATCGGATAATTTTAGCAGGCCTACGCCAGGATAGATTAAACACCCGTTTTTGCTGCTCTTTTATCGGGTAATTTTTATCGTGATATACTTTATAGGATAATATTTTCTTGCGGAAACACGGCGTTAGACGCTTATTTTTCCAATATTAGTTATCTTGGAAATCCGTCTTTTTCGAGATAAATAAAACGCGGACTATTCAGTTTAATCTGGGATAACTGACTATGGCATTCTCAAAGGTTTCTAACGTTTGTCCAGTTATAAACCCTGGATGAACGCATTCTAAATTTTGTCTGCCGGGAACTAGGTTTATGGATAGTAAAGAATCAACTAGTGCTGTTCTAGGGTTAGTCCTGGTGGACTAACTTTGAGAATACCAGCCAGATTTTTTTTAGGCAGCATGAGCCCAACCTATGCCTTTTTAAATTCTAGGATACACTGAACTGTCGTCGTTTTATGTACATTTTGGGAATAGCGTATTTATTACGTTACACATAGGAGTCCATGTAGTGTTTGAGTGGTCACAGAGATTACAATTTGACTGTCATATTTAATCATGCATGCCCATTTGAATATCCAGAGTTTACTATTCAAATGGCAATGGTAGTTTAAAAAATTATATTACAGAATATGAGTGCCTAATTTCATGTTGAATTTAACGTAAAAGAGTGTCATTTCTGAACATCGAGAAATGCATCATTCCAAAATGTTCATATCTCAACCCACCTGAGGCTGATATGCGTTTGTGTCCTGTTACCCAAGGCACACCACATATTGTTTGCTTGTAATTGTTCTGTGAAGTCCTTGCGCTCACTCACAATATTTCTAAAACAATCGATGCATAAAATGTATAACATCACACAAATATTAAGGGTTTCATAATTGTTATTATGCTACTTAAAAACGCATGCAATGAGTAGGCCTAAAATGCAATATTATTTTTAAAACGGGAGAACCTGTGAAAAACCGGGAGAAAGAAAAATTAGCCGGGAGCCAGTTAGAAAAATACGAGAGTCTCACGGGTAGAACAGGAGTGTTGGCATGTGTGTACCTTATCCTCTTTCGAAAACAAATCATCAGAAGACTAGCGAACACGTTTCAAGCAATTATTCATGTAAGCCTATCGTTTATTTTTGCATCTGATATTGTTTTATAGGCTAAATTATATTAATTCTGAATGAATAAAATTAAATGAAGGTATCAATAACCTCTTCACCCCTCTCGGTGACTATTCATTGGTCCGAAGATCCATTGGTCCGAAGGTCCATTGGTCCGACCTTTGGACCAATGGACCCCGTATCCTATTGTGTCATATCTTAAACTTTCCCACCAATGAACTTATGAACAAATGGGCCTTCGGACCCAATGGACCTTCGGGCCAATGGACATTCGATTCAATGAACCTTCAGAATAATGGCCCTCCCTCTTCTTCTATATCCTAATAAATCCAATAAGATTATTCTCTTACCGTGTTTTATTCATCACTACATGAAGATGTTGGTACCGGTAACTGAATAATTAGTTTATTTTAATGTTTGGTACACATGCTACTTATGAAACTACGTTCGTTTTAATTGTTATCTAATAGTGGTAAGACTAATTTGGTAATATCTTACAGGGACAATGAAAGTCTTATATTTATTAATCGTATTCATCGTAATCGTTGACTTAGTAAGCGTTGATGCTTGGGGTTGGAGACGGCGGCGACGACGCCGACGACGGACCTGCCAGGTTGTTCACTGTGCGTGGAATTCATGGACAGAATGGGGTTCCTGCTCTATACCTTGCGGAAGTGGTGGTATTGAGACGAGGACTCGAACCAGAAGGTCTCAGTCGTGCGGAGGTACTCCGTGCAGTGGTGTGTCCCAAGAGGATAGAGTTTGCTCACCTGGATGCGTGCGTGGGAATACTGCAGATGGACGCTGTGTGGATTGTCCATTCCCATACACGGGCACCTGTTGCACAGATCTAATTGAAGGTAGGTTTCAGAGACGGGTCCAAGATCGTGTGAAAGAGGGTGCAGAATTCCTGTGTGTCCGGGGTTTCAAATTTAACAAGCAATAAAACTATTATTGACGCGTATTTCAACCGTCTTATGTTTGTATGTATCCTATTTTTGGTGCAAAATTATAATATAAGAGGGGCGCACATGTATATTTGACGATATCAGAGGGGCGCGCGCCGGATGCGCATCCATCTAAACCCGCCCCTCGGTTTTGCTGGTAGGCCTACAGCACTCATTACTTATACTTATTACTCATTACATTACCAAATCGACATGGAAAACAGGCTTAAAACCTGTCGATCGTTGTTCCAAAATCGCCGATTTGAAAAGGCATTTTCAATCGTTATAAAAAAGTTAAAAAATTAACCATAAAATTCAAATCACGCTAGACCACTATAAATTATTTCCGCTATTTACTACGCTATGCGCAACAAAATTCGTCAATCTTCGCGACGAATTAAAATCGCAATAAAACAAATGTAACGAACTTCTCAACTGCAATTTTAATACATTAGTTAGATAATTATATATTTAATGTTCTGAGGTAAGTTAAAACTCCCAAAAATTTAATTTAATAAATAAACAAAATGTGTGATTTATTTCTAGGCCCTTATAATGTAAATTCTTGCCGCGGGCATTGTTGCCTCGCGAGCACCCAAATTTGACGATCCAAATCGTCAAAGTTTTTTTAACGTCGAAAGTTACCCTTTTTCCTGTCGACATTGTGAAAATCGTCATTTTTCAAAATTAACGATCGAAAACGCCGATTCAAATCACCATTTTTGGGATTAACGATCGACAGGAAAACAGGCTTTTAGAGGTAAAAATTATTATGCGCGCGTATAGAAAAAACGCACGCATGCAGTAATTATATAGTTTACAGTTTGTGGCTCCACGCACAAATTTATGAATGCGCGCGTAATTAGTCTGTAAATTTCACTGATTGGAAGCTTTCACACGTTGTCCCACTCAGTTAAGTCAGAACTAATAATCAACCAATATCGCTGCTGCCTACCATTTCTAAAAATCTTCGAAAGACTTGCAGTCCGGTAGAAATAGGTGAAACATAGGCGTTGAGTGAAACAATTTTTAATAGTTTGTTTTATTGATGGAATATGTTCATCAAGTTGTGCAGAATAACATCAAAATCTACCTCGATCAGCCAATCGGAAAGTAACTAATTTGTATAAATTCTAAATAGCCGCCATTTTCTATAATGTTGTAATAATAATTTTTTTTTAAATATCCCAATTTCTAATGCATTTTTGGGGTAATTCCCAGGTCACATGTTTGTAACGAAAAAAGGGCATGTATTTTCACAGTGTACATTTATGTTTAGTCTCTTATCATAGTGACGTCATTATAATTTAATATTATTTGGGTTCAGTGTGGAGCATCAGAGTTCAATGACCTTTAACCGATTGGACCTGATGTGTTATATGGGTTCTTTGTGGTTCTGTCCTTAGTACATTTATATCCACAAAAATTATGGTTACCGAGATATTGAGCATTCAAATTTTTCATGACATTTGACCTATGACCCCAAGAGGTAATTCTGTGAAACAAATATGTTATTTGTAATGTTCTATTTGCACTTAAACACTTTTATGTACATAAAAAATGATGATTAGAAAGATACAGTATTGAGCATCAAAGTTACCCTGACCTTTGACCCATGATCCCAAGAGGCAATGGTGGTGCCAGCGGGGACCGGGGGATGG
Organism: Nesometra sesokonis; assembly: GCA_025631205.1. NCBI lineage: Eukaryota > Metazoa > Echinodermata > Crinoidea > Comatulida > Antedonidae > Nesometra > Nesometra sesokonis. The sequence goes on from JAOTQE010118361.1 coordinate 9,594, forward strand.
CTTCCGACGGAAGGCTTGTCCCCACGTCGGGGAAGAAAAACCTAAAAAATATTGTATAATTATTGGGCAACGACACGCAAAGTGTGAAAATAGGATTTGTTTTGACTTGTCAAAATCTTACCGGTAACCACGCCCACTCGCACCCTTTCGCTGGATCCTGAATCCGCTCCTGGTTTGTCCCACTGTCGGGGAAATCCTGGCGCCAGCGCTCCCAAGAGGTTACACCGTCACGGAGGAAATAAAAAAAATGTGTTATTTGGGTTCTTTATGGTCATGTTCCTATGTGTGCTTAATACATTTAATAATTTATATACTTAAGAATTGATGGTTATAGAAATATTGAGTATCAAATTTTCCATGACCTTTGACCAATGACCCCAAAAGGTCACACCGTAAAGTGAATGTGTTATTTGAGTTCTGTATGATCAGGTTCCTATCTGTACTTAATACATATATACACATAAAACTTAATGGTTAGGGAGATATTGAACTTCAAAGTTTCAAAATGACGGCCATTTTGAATTTATGTAAATTTGGTACTTTCTGAACGACCGAATGGGGTCGATTTTAGATATGTTATTCTAAAACACATAATGACCAGATTCACGCAGAAGACCCCAAACTATTGTAATTTGATTGACTCAAAGTAGTATTTCTACCAGTCTTATGATCAATCATAAAATTTTGGTCTCATAGTCTAGTGGGATTTCAGAAAAATGTGATTTTTAGAGGCAAATTTGGGTAAAAGTTGGGAACCTTGATATTGAGCATAATTTCGTATGCTGAATTTGATTAACTCGGTTCCCAAACAAAATTTTGGGGGTTTTCACCCTCTAATTTGCATAAAAAAGGGCGGCCATGTTTAAAAAACTGATATCTTTGCAACGACTAATCATGGAGAGTTAATTTTGGTTGACAATATAGACATTTATATTTGCTTTAATAAAGAGTTTAGCTGTAAAATGACCGGAAGTGATATTTCTGACTGCTTTGACCTTTGACACGGTCTGATAATATCTCAGTAACTACCAGTCGTAGAGACTTGTGTTTAGGCTTAAATTACTCAGAACATACATGTTTCTATGTGCTATAATGGAGCATTTTACAAAAAATGATCGGGTATGAGGTTATTGACATTTGACCTAATCTGACCATATCTCGATAAGTACTGGTCGTAGAAAATTGAGTTTGGGTTCAAATTACTCGGAACATACATGTTTCTATGTACTATAATGAAACACTTTACTAAAACGTGGCCTACAACTCGATTTCTAAAACCTTGTTCATCGCGGGTTACTCGCTTTTACTCTGGGTTCTTGAGCCACATCAGCAACAACCAGAACATCGATTCAAATAATAGCAAAATAATCCTCCTCTCCCACGTTAATGGTTAATTTTTCTTAATAAATGTATACATTCAGTGTTTGATTTTGATTTAGTTTTTAATTAATTTAGCCTCCGTGTACCCGTTCGTAATTTAAGAAATAATGTCCTTAACACAACGCCTCGTTTAGTAGAGTACGGTAAATGTTTTAAAAAAATGGATTTATTTGTTAAGTTTATCTTATTAAATTTAAGCCCATCTGCATATCGATATTTTTTATTTCAATTTCATCGTAGTAGGCCTATTTTAAATGTATCTTATCCAGTACAATAATGTAAAACTCTGTTATCATTTATGTTTTTATGTTAACCATTGGCGGATTTGTGTCTGCTGTTGTATTGGTTCAATATATAAAGAAATAAAATAAATTATCGAAATTAATCAAATGTATCCGACATCAGTAAATGTGGGTGTACACGGGGTCAGAATTTATCGGTACAAATTGTGGATCAAAGGGCTGTAGCTACTGGTATGTTTCATGGCAGAGAACAGTGTTCTGTTGAATCGCCTTGACCTATATAACACAAAGAGTGAACAAAGATCTACGAAGAGGAACAAACTGGTACGCGCGCGTGTTAAACGCTGCATGCGCGCGTTAAGCGTCTCTGTAAACGTTCGTCTCTTTCACTGATGAAATGTTTACTCTCATGTTGGATTGGATATCACATTAAACTCACAGAGTTGCGTTAGTAATTTACAAACTGTTTCCTCAAATAAGGAAGTCAATTTGGTCGACAATAGCTTCTCCAAAACAATAGTTAAGACAATACAATATTTGTCGCAGTACCGTAGCTTTTATGCCTATTCAAAACTAAACTAAGCCCAAGTCTTTGTACCAATATTTATCTTTTTATTAAAATAGTTTGGGGGAATTTCTATAAGTATAGACCTATAATAAATAGAAAACAGTCCCTGTTTTGGGGGTAATGCCCAGCGAGCACCCAAATTTAACGATCCAAATCGCCAAAGATGAACTTGGTTTAACTTTAACGATTCAAATCGTAACTGTTGTTGACGTAAAGATTAACGTACGTCGAAATAACCCCTTTTCCTGTCGGTCGTTCCGAAAATCGTTATTTTTTAAATTAACGATCGAAAACGCCGTTTGAAATCGCCGTTTTGGGATTTACGACCGACAGGAAAACAGAGACTTGCGTTATACGGTGATTTCAAGATTGAAGGTCCGTTCAAGATTGAAAACGATAGTGTAGACATTAGCATATTCAGTTAATTTACTAATTACGTTTGTGTAAGTTATCATTCATCCAGGTAGTTGGTAATAGAATATATAATAAAAACTTTTCAACAACAAAACACGTAAAGTCCAGATGAAAAGTTTTTATTATATATTCTATTAATTTACTAATTACCTAATTAAGATTAGGGCCTAAATTTGTAGAAATCAAAAGCGCAATCTTTCAAGTTACAGGGTTATGGATTCTTGGGGTGTGTTATTAGATTAATTAAAGATAATTGTAATGTTATTGCACATTACTCCTTTAGTACACAATAGATTTGACCTACTTGTACGATGTGGGGATTGATACAAATATTACATTATTGTGAGGGGGCTTACGTTACAATTCATTACAGAGGGTGTGTCTTTGAAATGGGCAAAAATAGGGTTAAATATGGGGCGGCACATTTATGATCTACACACATCGTCAGCAACGCCACGAAGTGACACTAACCACACGCCACGCACGAAGTGACACTAACCACGAAAGTGCGAAAAGCAGTGTTTCGAGTTCCAAAAATAAACAATTTTGCAGCAAAAAA
>JAOTQE010118372.1:0-12756 GCA_025631205.1 Nesometra sesokonis
TATATAATCTGACAAACCATGACCCCGAGAGGTCAAATTGCTGTACAGATTAGGATTAGCTGCTTCGCAGCAATAATAAACGTCTTTAGTTACTTGCATACTTTTATAGTTTTATTCCCGAGTAGAGAAAGGCTAATAGTTATTATTCGTTGATAATTCATGTTGCTAAGGTAGTAAGGCTATGTATCATATTCATGCTGATGTCAAACAGGCTATTCTTGCTGATGGTCACTAGATTTAGACTGTTCACAGAAGCAAGAAGGAAATACAGATTCATCTGCTTTATTTTTTTAGGATCCACCCAAAATATCAAATTTTGTTCTTATTTTGTATTTTTTAATGTTTTGGAGTTATAAAATGACAATAACATGGCAGATCAGTATTATATTTGTAAATTTTAATAATCATAATCATAAACTTTATTCATCCTCATGAGAAAATTACATTGCTCGTCTTAGAACTCACTTAAAACAGTAAAGATATTAAATCGCCTTAAAACTGAATTATACATAAAATATAGTAAAAATTTAAAATGTTTATTTGACTTTGGAAGGAATGGGTCTTTAATGTGTCAAATATTCAGCGATGCATAACCAATTGCTGTAGAGCCAGTAAACATAATTACACAACACAACATATTCACAATGTTGTGAGGTCGTAGTTTTTCAGAAAGGATAATTGAACTGATATGTAGAGTTAACTATATGAACTAGAATACTAAACATTTTCAACCCGTGAGTGCATCCATAAAGATACAATGTCTAGTCTTTGTGCTCTGGTATAGTATTTGCATCTACATACCTGTTGTAATGTTGCACTGATTCTATCCTTTGAGTTGCTAAATCCTTCCTTTGATAATTTCAATACTAGTTCTACTTTTTTATAGGGTCTGACAGCAAGAGCATGGATAACATGATCCCTAGAAAAACAAGATGTTATAACATGTTGAGGGTTGATGATATTGCATAAACAACATTATTATTTAAACTACATTTTGCGAACAATTTGAGTTTTGGAAATCATTACACATTTACAAAAAAATTATTCCTTCAAAACACATTCGTAATGAAAGAGGGCACCGTTTTGAAAGATGGTAGACATGGTAATGTCAGTAGTGGTAGGTGGGCGAAAAATTCATAAAGGCCCTGTCACATCTTACCGGATTGCACAAACGGAGAGCAAAAATGGCAGTACGTTGATGTAGGTTAGTATCGGTTTAGTTTTCTGTTTTCCTCCTTCGACTCCTTTTCATGACAGGGAACGTCCGGTATGAACGGTGAGAGATTTTGATCATGCACAAAACATTAGACCGGACCTCGACCAGAAAAAATGGCCGTTACGTATTCATTACAGTTCCATTTTATCAGTTTCTCATGCATTTCTCATATTGAACTTCTCTGTTAGTCTCCGTTGATTATTATTACTCACCGGATTATTACAAGATAACAAAATGGACTAAACGTAGATTCAGTATCTATACAAAATGTTTGACAGACATGCATATGTAATAGAAGCGTAACGGTAAGTCTAACTGAAGAAATGAAAAAATACAGGCAAAGAAACGTATAAAGGACGGATATGGACCGAAGATGTAAATTGTATCCTGTAGTAGTATCTTGGCTAGTAGGAGCTGGTGGTATTTCTTTCTTTTCCCTATGCGAATTTCTTGATGTTCACCCGCTGAGAGCTTTAAGATTTCTGATTTTGAGTTTTTTTCTAACTCAGAGTTAGAAAAAAATAAACTTAGTAAATTAATATAAAGATTATGGCCTTGATTATCCCAACAGAAGATAAATAGCAACTTCCTTCTCAGGAAAAGGACTATAAAGGTAGCGATCCCATCAAAACAAGGTTTAAAATAGGAGATATTTTCTTTTTGCCTTGTGACAATCCTACTGGATTGAGCACCCCTTCCTCCAAATCCTGGATACGCTCCTGTAGCGATACATTGTATCCATTTATTCTTTGTTTCTTCTCCGTTGCTTCGTCGGTACTAGTCCGGTTTGTCCGTTAGTTCTCAGGTATTCCTAAATTTTGTACTCTATCCGTTAAATGTCTGTTGTCTTTTCGTCCATTTGCTGTTCGTTAGTCAGTCCATTGTCCATCCGTTTGGTTTGTTTCTTTACGTTTGTTGTTAATGTTTTAACCGTTCAACTTCCATTACTTTACAACTTCCGAAACAAAACCACAACAACTTTTGCCAACGTAAATGACCGGATGGGTGGTTTTTCATCCTTACCCTGTCCATTTGTGCAATCTGGTGAGATGTGACAGGTGCTTTAAATGGTGATTACTTATGGAAGTTGAGGCTGATGTTACATCCCGTCCTTCCATGCCTTGCCAAGTGAATGGCGAAAAAATTATTAGTTTTGTTCCTATCCCTATCTTGAAACAAATTCAAGGTCCACATTGTTATAATAGACCTACTGTGGAACCACCAAACAATTTCCCAACCATGTTTTCTGAACACCAACCCTATAAGGAATGTTGGTAAAGCATGCATTTTTAGAATGCATTCTTAACCATGTTTTGAATAACCATTTAAAAAAGTGTCCTTCCACTGTAGAAACAGGCCATTAGGTTTAATTAATGTTTTGATTTAACCCTTTCACTGCTGGGTGTTATTCCCACCTGTGTGTGACATATTTGTATGGAAAATAGGTGATATTTTAAATAAATGTCAAAAAGTACTAAACGATATTATTCCAAAATTATTTTTGGGTGTTAGGGTGGGCATGACATCATGACATCCATTTTTATTCAATTTTCATCAAATTTGTGAAAAAAAACTACTTTTTCTCAAAGAAATGTTTATCGGATACATTGTTTACACCTGATCATAATGCAGACACATACTATGAATAAAAATATCAAAAGTCTGAACGAATTTTGTCATTTTATAACAAATTAGGCACAAATACACCTTTTCTGTAAAATCATGAAAAAACATGAATATTTCATAAAAACTATAGAGGGCACATATTCTGGAAAATGCATTTTATTTTTAAATTAGAAATTTGTCGTGGATAGTATAAACACTAAAGAGGGCGTGTTTAGCAATAGACAAGTACCTTAAAATAACGAATTATCATACCTCGGTAGTACCGGGGACAGGCCGTTTAACGACATTTTATTATCCCCGGTAGTACCGGGGGAACTATGGCGACATTAATGTGTATCAAAACCCTTATATACTGGACACATTCAAAAAAATCTAGCCTAAACCAACAACTGTAATATAACGGTAATATGTCTAGGTCTGCGGCAGTCCAACCAATACTGGCACTTTGCCAGCATTGAATGTTGAACGCTTTGACACCTAATATTCCTGTTTTACAGTTCTTTGTGAAAGGGCTTTAGACAAACTGTAAAAATAATATTCTAACCTGCATGAATATTTACTTGTCGGCTTTGTTACTGGACTACTGGTACTACTATTACTGTTTTGACTAGAGCTGCTATACCCACTACTGCTACTGCTTATGTTACCATTACTGCTACTACTGTTATTGAAGTGATTGGAAGTATTTGAAGAGGGAGTTATTGTAGGTTTGTGTGTTGTTATAACTGGTTTTGAAATAGGCTTTTGCTTCCATGATGGTATTGCACTTTCTGGTTGTTGAGATTGAAACTTTCGTAATGTTGATGTCGGTGTTCGAATCTTCATTTTTTTACCTGGTTTTAGACCTTTTTGTTCAATTACTTTGGTACTGCAAAAAAATATGAGAAAGACTGTTTATTATTTTATTGACTTCAAAATGCTTCTTAAAGTGTCACAATCTAACACGATTCAGGATATGAGTGTATCATAACTTGAAAGAAAAAAATAAAACCACACCAACTTGAATTGTCCATGATATGGCATGTTAAAAATGCTTTTCTAAGTCTCACAATCAAACGCAATTAAGGCATGATGAAAGATAAAAGTGAAAAACACACCCACTTTAAGTTTTTCATCATTGGGCTAATATGTGTATTTTTAAAATATGCCACTCTTTTAAATTTAAAATGATAATTTAGTGAAATTGAGGCATAATTATGGCACCAGAACACCCACCTCACAATGTTTAGAATATGGCATCTTTATATTTTCAGAGATGGCAGTCTTCATCTTATACATTCAAAATGCTGTTCAAAATCGCAATTCAAATTAAGTGAAGTATTTTATCTCTCAGTCATCTTTATATGATGTGTATTTAACATTATTTGTCATAGTTATGAGATATGCAATTTAAAACAAACAATAAGACCTATGTTCTACTTACTTGTGAAGATAAAAAGCTTGAGCCGGTATTATGAAATTCTTTCCATATCACCTCAGCCCAACCATAACTGGGGCTCAGGTGAGAATTTTTATGACGCCACCTTACACTATTTTGCAAAGTGATGTCACTGACAATTGTGATATATGTACCAATTTTCAAGATGGTAGCCCACAGTAGTACAACCGCTACTAGGCATAGGCGTTTTGATCAGTTAAATGGCAATATATATGAATTTATTGAGTCAACAGTGCAAAAACCAAAAAACATAATATGGAACGTCTGATAATTCTTTAGAGATTGTGGACTGAAATTTGAGGATGTAGGCCTTAGACCGAAGTCTCGAAGGCCCCGATCCAACCCAGAGCTTACGGGAAAGGTAGACCTAGCCTAAGTCATTATCTTTGAAATGTTTGATCTAGAATATAAAATGAATGTATCATAACTTGAAAGAAAAAATAAAACCACACCAACTTGAATCGTCCATGATATGGCATGTTAAAAATGCTTTTCTAAGTCTCACAATCAAACGCAATTAAGGCATGACTGTGAGTAGCTTACAACTACATACGTGGTGTACCGCAAACGTTACATGTTTAATATAAAACAAGTATATGTTGCCTAATTTCAAGTTCCTGGTTTAAACTATGGGCTTCGGTGGCTGCGCCCTTGAGTGAATGATAATATTTGACCATAGTTTTAACTATAAAATCTCAAGGCAACTTCTATTTGTATACTATTGAATATGACATGTGTTTTAATGGTTTTAATGGTCATCCCACTGTTTAAAGTAGTCATTTAGTTTAGTCTCTCAGTCCATTTTGCGTTCAGTGTGCCATTTCTTCAAGATTTATAGTCCAATTGATTTTAGAAACTTGCTAGTAAACTATATTGGTCACTCAATTCATTGGGCAGTGGGTTGGTCTATAAGTAGGTGGCTTATGGCCTTACTACAATTTTGGTCTTATTTGTTTATACCTGACTTTCTTGAGTTCTTCCTCGGCCTGTTTCATCTTATCGGAGGTTGCTGTGTAGCTGTCATCTGTAGCTTTAATTGTAACTTTGCTCATTATGCAACCGATGCTTTCAATACGATCACTAATACAAAACAAAAAGAATCTTAGTAAAAATCCTTGAGTGAAACTCCCGGTTACTATATTAGTGTTTTCAGGTCGTCATTGAAAATAGAATGTCCCAAATGAGTCTGAAATGAATAAAACTAAACTGTATTTTGCATTATAATGGTATAATTAATGCAAAAACTTGCAACTTGATTACTAGTAATCTAATACAAGCAGGCCTCGATTTTTGTTTTGTCTAGTTCACTACTTTACATTTGACTAAGCAATTCAAATAGCCTGATGTCTGTGGAATCTACAATGTGTAAAAGTGACGGCTTGACACTTGTATTCACTAGGCAACTGGGCTAGTAAAAATGAAAATTCACTAGCCCGGTGCACTTTTCAACAGCCATTGTATGCTGGGCTAGTAAAAATCGAGCCCTGATAGGCCTAGTTTACAAAGTGAAAACGTTATTACTAATTAGGTATAAAAACACAGTTCTAAAGACAATGTTTAGCGGTCATGACATGACCTTTTAATTTCTTGGTATGGATTGCAATTGTAAAGCTTGCAATTTTCAACTGATTTGATAACCAATACACCAACTATCATTTCAACTGGAAATAAAAAAAACAATGAAATGATATGTTGGCAGCAGTCTATGAGATAACCTTTAACTATATTCTTCAAATAGGGTCAGATTCAGCAATTTAAAGTAGCCAATATAGTGTTCTCTCAATTGAAAAATTTATAATGGTAAATTCTCCAAAAAACATGACTTAAGGCATGGCTTTTCGGGTGAATTTGGTTCTACAAAATTTTTATTGGTAAATTGTAATTTTTATCAGTGAATTTTATGGCTAAAATCACATTCAGGAGAACACTGCAATAAAAATAATCTTGTAATAAAGAATCCCATCACAAAAAAAGGTACAACCAACCAGGAGACACCACAATTTGTTGACAGGAAAGACAACAAATTATGATAATTACTCAACATCATAAAGTATCAACACAGCATTCTAAGAATTTGTTCTATTGTTCTTGTTGTATTGTTTGAAACTACCAAACTCAGCTTGAATCTGTTTCTATTTCCTTTTATAGCGTTGTATACAATGTCACTGAAGGTATTCAGGAAGTTTAACATTTTCATCTACCAGAGATTATAGAATTGGTGACCTTTTTCTAGAATGAACTTGAAATAGTTTACTGTAAGCAACAACAAAAACAAAACTTGCATGCCCTCAATTCTAAAATCTGTAAAAAATTTACAAATTTCTTTTAAAAACCAAGGTAAACAAACTCTATATTTGCTGGTGAACATTGGTTTAGAGTTTATAATATTTTGGAGAAGTTGGAGCAGCAGTTGTTGCTCAGTATCTCAAACGAGAGGTTGGGAGTTTGAGGCTCACTCGTGCTGGCAGCTTGGGCGACTGGGCAATGCACTTTAATCACATTGCTTCACTCTACAAAAACTTTACAGTACTATCGGTACTGTCAAATTTCTGGGAAGTAACCTGCAATGGACTAGCATCCCATCCAGGGGAGTATCATACTCTCATCTGCTTCACACTACTGAAACTGGAAAATAAGCTAAAGTCCTAGTATGAGCCTTTGGCTCAGAAAATGGATTTACTACTTCTCTTACTATGATTTTGCTAGCCCAGTCTAAAATTAGTCTAGCCCAGTCTAAAATTAGTCTAGTCCTGTCACGATGGCGTGTATCTCATTGCTTGGAGTATGCATTATATTTTCCATTGTTCTCCTAATTGAAAAATTTATATTAGTAAATTGTCCAAAAAACATAACTTGTCAGGCATGGTTTTTGGGCTGGTTTTGGTCCCACTGCAAATATCGAAAAACTATAGGCCTCTATGAGCATTCTTGTATTCTCTGTAATGCTAAAGAGTAAAGGAGGGCAAAATAAAAAAAAGAAAATCAAAATTATATAATTTTTCTAATAACTATTTTTCAATAAACAAAATTTTTACCAGTAAATTTGATGGCTAAAACCATACTCAGGAGAACACTGTAGTCCCAGAACTACCAACTTTCTTACAGTCCTGATCTGAGTTAATGAAAACTAACTTGCCAAGTATTTTTATTTACCTGTATTTATGTTGAAGGCATTCACAGCTAGCATCTGGAAGATTTGTAACTTGTATCTTAAACTCCCTACATCCTGACACACCAGGTAATGAGATAGTCTAGAAAAAAAAAGCAAACAAATTTTAATGAAATGTTATTTATTGATGATTTGAATGGTGGGAGAACATAAAAATGTTAAACTGACAGTTTACAGTGTCAGGTGTTCATGTCTTCATTACCTTTAATTACATCATGGATATTAAGGGTTTGTTCAGATTCATGGCTTAAGTGGAACAAGTTATCTATTGCGTAACGCCCAAGGTGTTCAGACACAAGGCGTAGAGCAAATCAGAAGCAATGTTAAAATAAATTGCTGCCAGTGGTTTTCTATGACCAGTCATCTGTAATTGAAAATGCAGACCAATTTCAAATTTCAATTGGCCAATGTGTGGCACAAGGGCAAAATCATTGGGATGCATAAACACATTTATTTCAACCAATATATCAAATAATAAATACAAAATAGTAAGTTAAGTCGGGGTCATCTCTAGAAGTGCGAACTTGTCACAAGATGACCCTATATACAAATAATAATACAAATACATATATAATTGTGAATTATAAAATAACAGAAAAAAATTAAAAAGAAAGCTAATTAATTACTATAAAAAGATATATAGTGCTTCTTAACATTCTTACGAAATACAGATAGAGATATGCTATTTCTTAATTGATCATTAATAACGTTCCATAAGCGTGGTCCAGAGACGGATATAAAGTGTTCAAGTATATGAGGCTAATTGCAGAAACCACAACTTACACTCCAATTTAGTGACTTACACACTAATCGCCGGCTAGTTCAGACACAAATAATCGTACATCGCGTACGTTACACTCCACTTAATCGTAGAGTCTGAACATACCCTAAAATATCACAGTAAACAAGTGACAATATACACCATGCATAACATATTTTCATTATTAATGATTTTGAGAATTTTGTGTAGAGGTTGCAAGCCCCTCCTATCTTCAACAGTCAGAGAAATAATAAAAGTCAAAATATCGGGTTAAGAATGAGAGAAGCAGTAAATTAAAACAATTCAAGCACACATCAGACACACGTACAGAGCCAGTTTCATAGTCTCCTCTTGAACTTTGTTTGTTGGAGAAAAATATTAGCAAAACTGACTTACTCCTTGGTTACTGTTAAAAGATATACTTCCTTTTCTTTTAGGTCCATTCTGCAAGTGAAAAAAATAGTTATGTTAAAAAATAAAAAGTCCCCCAAAAGAATACATTAAACTATAGCACCAGGGTTGTGTCCAATGAGAAAACATCCTAGCATTCAGCCAGGATCAAATCCAAAAGCTCGGAATTGGAAGGCAAGCATGCTAACCACCAAGCTACAGCGCCACTCAGTGATCACTTTAACCGACAAACATCAAAATATTACATAATACAAAAGACCAAACAAACTGAATGGTCCTATTAATACCACAAGCATGGTACTCTGATAGAATACAATAAGGATACAGAAGCACCAAGGTATAACTTTTGAAGGAAAAAAGCACACACAAGGCACCTACTATACGTACACTGGAGTTTTAAATATTTATCTGAGAAGGCTCTAAACCATGGGCAAAGATAGGCTTGTACCGAATTAATATTATGGCTACATGTTGCAATTCCTCTGCCTGCTCAACACACCGCTGTAACCAATTTCTTAGTTGATATCACATTTAACAATATACTTCCTAAAATTCAATTCACTGATATTTTTAAATAAATATAAGCATAAGTATTTAAAAATGCATAATTGATGTAAACTAACTGCTGAGCAACATGAGTACTCTACAGTATGCAACTGAATTCAACTGTGTGGTACTGATGGAGTGCAACAGAAACTTGACCACATTAGCTCAGTTCTTTTCAGTAGTTTGGTAGTAGTACTGTACTGTAGTAATTATTCAGCTGTTTGAGGAACTGAGATGCAGGTGACAATTCATAAGGAAAAGAGCAAGTTATAGTAAGGTACTGAGATTGACGAACAATACTGTAATTCATGAAAAATTTTATAGCTAGACAGGCTAAGGGTTGATGGAATGCTTGCTCAAAATTGCACCTGTGGTCCTATTTAAATGGGAGCTTTTGCGAATAAGGCATATTACTCAAGTTCAATTTTGTAATGATCACTCATGTAATGAAATATAATACAATAATAAAATAAAAATCTCATGGCTCAAATTTAACCAAGGCACCAGGGCCAATTGCTTCCGGTGCCCTCTCAACTGGCCTCAGTGGCTTAAAAAATGGACAATTAGTAAGGCCACTTTGGCCTCAGTGCCTCTTATTCTCAGTAATACAAGAAAATACAGTGTGTACATGATGGCCTTTGGTGCCCTATTTATGGTAGTTGTATTGTTCAAAATCAGGCCAAAAATGGTCTTGCCAAATCCAAAATTCTAGGCCTGAAATCTATCTTTACTCTGAATAAAGCACTCTTTCAATAGAATAAGTACTGGTTTCCCAAGAGTTTCAGATTTGTTTACAATACAGTATACATTAAGTGAACAGAAATTAAAATCGTAATAACTATTATGAGTTAATATCATAAAGATAATTTATTCAAATAAAATGCCAATTTCATTTCCTTTGACATGACAATCATATTATTTTATTGTTTGATACTATTTAAATTGGTGGTAGTCACTCAGTTTGTGTTTTGTATGTGCTGAACCATGGAGACTCACTGGTCCCTGGTTCAACTACATCACCATTCTCCGTGTGCTTCAGATGAAAGGTTAAGCTGCTGGTCTCATGTGCAACATAATTTTGTGAATATTAAAGAATGCACACTTACTACACTCTTTGTTATCGTTGGTGTCACACTCAAACTAAAATATTCATCAATTTTATTAAACAGTTATTAATTTCACATAAATAAGATTTTCATTTTCAATTAGTGTTTTGTTGTAGTGCACTTGTAAAAAAACATCATATTAACTAAATGTCACTTCTTTCTAATTCTGTCCATCCCTCAACACAATTCTATGGTAGCCGGTCTTTCATATGTTCCACTGTTACCTTATGGAATGACCTACCAACTGACATCCGACAGGCAAGCTCCATACCTTCAAACAGGTTTTAAAAACTCACCTTTTTAATTTACATTTTTCTTAAATTTTTCTGATTTTTTATTGTTATTGTAAAGTGCATTGAGGCTTGCAGAATGTGCTCTATCAAGCACCGATTATTATTATTAAACAAACACACACAATTAATAATATGACTGGCACAACTTATAAAAAAAAAAACTTAAAAGTTTGTTTTCAGTGTATTTGTTGACGGACAAAAAATAGCACCACTTCTGATCACTCCTGACCAAATCTAGCAATTCCTTCAAACGAAAAGTATTGCTAATTGCCAGTGTATACAGTACTTCTCATGAATATTTATCCGACCATTTCAACAACTTTTTATAATGTGAATGGAAAATGTTATAAACATTGAGATGACGTTAATAAGAAACTACAATGTTTCCATTGGTTTTCTTTGTTTTTTGTAAATCATCCACACACAGTAAAACATTTGATGTGAAAATACCAAGTGGCTTCTAAACAAAACACTGTTAACAATGGAGTATTTCGAGTATATCAAATACAAACGCAGCAGAAAAGTTTGCGTTAACCAAATACACAAAAATCTAACTATAGACCTGCCAACTCTCACGCATTATGCGCGAGTCTCACGCATTGGAGGCTATTTTGGGCATCTTGCGCATAAAAATTTGTTCACACACATTAGCAGCAGAATTCTCACTCAAACAATTATTTCAATAGTCTCATGCATGAGACAATATAGAGCAAAGTACGATATAAGGGCCCCAAAACAGTGGTAATTTAGACAGAAACCCCCAAAAATGGTAAAATAAATGATTTTTGTTTGTTTTTTTTGTTTTTTTCTTGTCAGATCAAATTCTGAGAAATTGTGGCCAGTACTGGTGGCGGGGTTCGTCTCACGCATTGTAGCAAAAAAAGGTTGGCAGATATTAACTACCATACTGTACTTTTCTAAACATCATTATTACTCAGTTCACATGATTTTTTTAACAATATCAGTCACTGTTGTCAAAAAATGGATCTTAAAGGAGAAAATAATGGTGTTTCAAGCAGAAAAACTGACAATTTTTTGGCAGAACTTTAATATGGCATACAACAAAACATCAATTATTACTGTATATATAATAGGGGTATGGGTAATATTAATAATCCTTTCCTTTATCAAAGGCATTGATAATGATGATTAATACTACTTTAATAGGTTCAAGCCTCATAGCCAAAAGGCCTAGGCCCTAGTAGGCGATTTGTTTAATAATAGGTCATTTCGCCGAAAAACGTCAACTTTAACGTTAACGGATGACGTCATAATTTATTCATAAGTGGGAGGAGTTCCATTAACAACTAGGCCTACGGTAATTTCTAGATTTAACATGCTCGACAGAGCGTTAGTTTCGTTTTACGCAAGTCCAGTGCATGCGCATTTCGATTTGTTTACAAAAGGGGCGGAGCTTATCGCGGTGCTAAGGTTAAAGTTAACGTTCGGCGGCGAAATCTACCTATTATTTAGGCAAAACCACTCTGATATTTTTGTCAACATTGATTGAACATCTGTTCTCATAATTTACAAAATACGTCTTTTGAAAGTCATATAGGCCTAGCTAAACGCCCAAGAATATATTAAAAGCAACAGGAAAATAACAATGCACATTACAATCTTATAGGGCCTAGGCCTATTTTGTTTTATTGAAATAACAACATAAAACAAGAATACTATAGCCTAGGAAGGAAAGGCTTTTCAAGAAGACTTCACCAAGAATCTCCACAATACAAAGACGCAAGACAGAGTCAAGAAGGCAGTATGTTTGTGAGTCGCTCAAAAAATAACTGAAATATGTACCTTTAGTTTTTGGAAGTCCTCAAGTACTTTTAATGATGTGTCAGTTAATTTTAGCAATAAAACTGTCTTATTCCTATTAGAAACTCTACTACGATCAAAAACATATTGCTCATTATCTTTCAAATCCGCCATATTCGACGATTTGAGGTTTAATCCTAGCCTACATAATACACACGTCAATATTTCTAAAGTGAAAACAAACTTGTATGTAGACTAACACGTCGTAGTTAAAATAGAGGGCAGTGTCTATTTTCCTTCCAATTTACTTTTCGGTTTCAATTATACTTATTTTTTTAACTAGTAAAATTTTTCTCAGGCTCAATGTTCTTATTTTTTTTCAAAATTTGAGGCTCAAATTGTTCTTATTTTGTTCTTATTTTACGCTGTT
>JAOTQE010118383.1:0-12755 GCA_025631205.1 Nesometra sesokonis
CTAAGTTTATTCATGAGTCTGGTGTAGTGGTCATATAAGAGCCTTCTGTCAGCTTGTAGTCATGGTCGAACCCAATAGACACGTGATCTTCTTCGCCTTTTTCTCAGCCTCCTCAAGACCACAAGGGTTATTGGATCATCTAGTAAACATGCAGTTTGTTGTTGGAGCAAATGAACACAGCCTAGGACTGCAGCGTTGCGAACACATTGATCCATATCTAGTTCTGTCAAAATGTGGAAAATGTAGTCTGCTTTTATACTCAGCTGCAAAATTTGATGAAAAATCCGACGAGTATTGAGTCAATGTCAGATAAGTAAACGGATATGTCGGATTGGTGTCTAAAGAGTGTTAGAAGTGTCAGATTACTGTCAGGACACTCTCGGATAACAATACGCCCGAAATCGAATCAGTTCGACGACGCCGATGAAAATGGCGGACAGACAATGGGCCGTTATCAGTCTTTCATCCGATTGCACCGATCAATGTTGGGTCTCTATCGGATTTATTTTGAAAATTGGAACTAAAAAAAAGTGGATGTCGGGAGATTTTTCATCGGAACTCATCGGAACGCTCTATTTTTTGCAAAATTCCGGTCAGATTGGAGTCCGATTGCGTTCAGATGGTCAGTGGAATGGGGGTGTTAAAAAAAATCATTGCCCCTCAGTTCCCTGTTTTATACTAGTTATAACCTTCAAAATCAGCCCAAAAATGGCTTTGTCCTAATAGTGTATTAAACAACATTACAGTTTTATAAACACTACTGCATTAAAATAAAAATGTGCATTTTGTTTAATGCTTTTTTGTAGTAGTTTCCTAATTTTATAGCAAGAAATAAGAAATAAAAAGACAAAATTTTCATATTACAGATTTTTATACAATAGAAACTACACTTCCAACCAAAAGTACATTGTGGTTTACAAACAGCTTTAGAGAGTGTAACATAATATAAACAAAACTCTCATTTTAATATCATGAAGAAATCTGTGATTGGCAGAGACATCTAATAATCCATCACTAACAGACTTCAACTATGTAACATGGATTTTATCAATTTTAAGTATTGTATGATAAGCATATAACACCTTTCTAAAAAATATTTACATTAAATTTATCGTTTACATCTATTTATAAATTCATTTAAACACTTTGGACAATCCCATCAAAAAAGAAGATGGTCATACAATTTAAATGCAACAGAGAAAATCTTACAAAGACTAAAAATTTTAGGTAAGATTGAAAATAAGTCTTGGAATCTGCAAACGGATCCATTTTGGCCTTTTAGTTCACAAGCACAGCTAAAGGTAACCAAGTTTGAATCATGCAATAAAATTATTGTTGATGTACTTCAGCGAAAACAACTCGAGATTCATTTCACAACAGACATGAACACCCAATTGACCAATAAAGGCCATTCTGTAAAATGACTTGGGAAGATTACCCAAGTTGTGCTGTTCACATTGGACTTTCCTGCTTGGTAAAACTAACCTGGTTAGTTTTGATGAGCAGGCGGGACTCGGTTAAACTAACCATGCGGCACGGGCAAGTTCCCTTTTCTCCATGGTTAGGTAAACTTCCTGTGCTGTTCGCATTGGACTAATTATGGGAAAACTAGCCAGTGCGTCGGTTAGTTTTACCAAATAAGTCCAGTGCGATTGTGGTTTTTAGCAGATAGCAAAATATTGACGAGGTGAAATAAATGAATTTATCTGATGTTCAGAGGGTTTCCAAAAGTCTGCATCCGCCCCTGATTACAACATTAGTTCAGTGAAAGAGAATTAATGAGAACAAACACAGAGTTGAGATCTTGTCTGTCAATACCTGTACAATCACAAAAAAAAACATAATGGCACTTGATTGCAGTAACTGCAGTAGACTTAATTAATAGTACTAGATTACTGTTTTAACAGCAGTAGAATAATTCTACAATCCTGAAGTATGAAAAGGCTTGTGAATTAACAATACCAAGTTATGACTCTAGTACAAAATAATAAGGTATTCCAGCTTCATTTCTGTTACATATTTCTTTGTCAGACTCTCTTTTTGTGCCGGCAAAGTGTTCATTATCAACATAGTCATTCTCAAGGGGTTGGTCATCAATTGTATAATATACATCATCATTATCTGCCACAATCTGTGAGACCCCAGATGTTCTGTGAACACCAATCTGAACATGCTCTGTTTGGTTATGCAGCACGGTTGGTGGATTATGACTCTCACATTTTACATATTTTTTTAGGAAGTAGGCCTGAATAAGTACAACGAATGCCAGTATGGTAGTGGTGGTTGATAGAATTATTTCACTTGTTCCTCTGCCTTTATCCTCTTTAGGATCAATATCATTTTGGTTTTTATGAGTAGCAGCATCTTTGACAGTAAATGCTACAACATCTGAGATATTCTGAGTACCAGCACTCACATGACACTCAACAGTATAATTGCCAGCTGTTAAATTGTTGAAACATATTCTGTCTTGATGTTTTCTCTGTATGTCAAATTTGGTTCATATAAATTCCAGTTGTAAACTTTCTCATTTGAACCACCAGTAGCTTGACATCTAAAGCACTGTTTATCATGAGTTTCACAAAGGGTTGTAATTTTCACTTCTAATTGAGGAAGAACTTTCAATATAACACCGATTATATACAGAATCATCAGATAAAGATTGAAGACAGTAAAAGAATATGCCCTCTCCAGAATGAAAACCAGTGAAAGTCTGATCAAAACTTATAGTTTCTCCTTTAGTTAATTTGTATGTCTGTGTAATGTTGTATTGTCCTTGGATCCACCCAATTATGATTTCTCCCTGATTGTACTTTGAAATAGGCTGCACATAGCATGGAATATGTACAGTATTTCCCTTAAGTAGGTCCACCAACATATTATCACATGTTACTCTCCAGCCGTAGTAAACCATGTCCAAAAGTTTATAGACACCAGATGAAGGAAGTAGATAGAATTCACCATTATCATCTTGGCATGTATATATTCCTGTATCTTTATCTAATGATATAAATAGTTGACAGTTTACCAGGATAGTCTTAGGTACATGGTCCTTTATAAGAGCATACTGTCTAAAATTGGTGATAAACTTTTTACCAATCAATGTCACCTCGTAATTTTTATCTGCAGGTAAGATTGCTGTATGTTCCAGACTTGAGGAGGAACGATAATATGAGGACTCAAACTCAAATTTTTGTTCTCCAATGACCTGTTTGACAACAAGCACTGTATAGATAATTGCTAGTAATTTTATCATTCTTACATTTGTTGAAGACTTTATCAATACTATTCTACTCGTGATAATTGTCTCCAAATTAACAAGTTACTAATCTTTCCTCTAAAAATGATTTTTAATAGTGTACACAAATCTATGAAGACATGGTTTAGTTTCTAGTTTAGAATATTCAAATTCCAACTACTGTAATTTCAATAAAGGTTTAGTATGAGAGTTTCACTTTTGCAGATAAAGGTATATACATTCTGATACTGTATATTCTTTTGTTTTGTAACATCCAACACTTACAGGAAGAGAAATAACCAAATTTTCTAAAGCAGCTCTCATTATGACTTATGACGCTTAAAATGATGCTGTTCAGTTGTGGAAAAAGTTCTGGAGTGTAGCCTTGTTTGAAACAAGGGCCTCAGGATGGGAAGCATGAACCCACAGAGCTACAACACTGCTCAACGAATTTCAAGATTTTAAAACAAGCAGCATTAGATATGCTTTCTTCACCGTTGCTCGTAAAATCTGGAATTGCCTACCACAGTACATAAGATTTGAAAACGTCCCATCGCGAAATGTTAAAAATCGTAAAATCGCGAACATTTAGGGCTGCGAAAATAAAGGGATTTACAGTATCGGTATACTGACTAAGCAGACTCATTTTAAATTGCATTTGTTAAAAATTTCTTTATCATATATCTAAAAACTGTTATTGTGGTATGAAAGTTGTATAATTTTGAAACAAAATATTGAACTGACAATTTTTTTTTTGTTTCTGCATATTGTGGAAAACTAGATTTGCAACCTATGCCTCCTTTGGCTTAGCTCTGCCACATTTATAGGTCATTTTTGATAATTTTGTGTTTATTTTTATTCCACCAATTTCATGTACATTCACGCGATATGCATTATAAAACATCAAAAAACAGTTATCTAAAACACAATGTAATTTGTCACATTGGAGGGGATCTTATGTCATAGCCCAATAGCAGACATCTAGTGTTTTCCCCAGGTACCTCGAGCATCATTGTACCATAGTGCTTGAGGCTTTCACCATGATACTTGGAACTTCCCACACAATGCCTTAAGCGTAATGCTTGGAACATCTTCCATGATGCTTAGAAGGTTACTTCATAGTCTCAGAATGCTATTTAGGGCATTTAAATGTCTCCTAATTATGAAAAAGATCCTGCAGAAGTCCCAGTTACAATTGACTTAGATGTTTACTATGATGCTTATTTATTTCACATTATGTCATATCCATACAGTTATTAGAAATTTTCGGAAATTGCTACAGACATTCTACGCAGTGTATTCTAATTTGGCTAGAAAATCATAGAAGAAAAGTCATCGTTTTTAAAAAGATTGGAGAACATGTTATAAGTACAGGTGTAAAGTATTTATAAAGTGGGCCCAGATAAGTCAATATTTTAGCCTTAAAAAATGGATAGGGGGACTTTCTAGCCACTTTCTACTCTAAAACAATGATGGCAGGTAAACTTACCAGTATCCAAATATGATAAAATGTCTTCAATATCATTCCTGTATGAAATATTTATAAAAAAAACCCCATTAATATGCCGAGTACACATTATTAAACTGTTTAGCATTATACATTGTTAACTTTTACTGCTAATATTGACACTAGCTGAATACTCCGAATTGTTTGAACATAATTTTAAAAAAATATTTGCGACTTAAAAGCATGTAGCTAGACTGATTCACACAGAAAATGGTATATTACCATTCCAAATTAAAATTAGCATCATGCTTTTAGTAAATGTAATGATGCCTAACCCTAAAATTTGTCTCAGTGGTAGGGGAAGGGAACGGCACAGGCACAATTTATGAGCGTTAAACCATGACTGCAGTTGAAACAAGGCATATTTTTTTGTCTTTGTATCTGCAGATGTAATGATGCACACCACATAAAAAAAAATATTACATAGTCATGATTATTCTAAAAATTGTTTGCTTTAATTTTATTTAAAATATTTTGGTTAGAAAATCCACTAGCGGGAAATAAATAATACAAATATTATTATGACTAAATGCGTTTATTGTACATTGTATTTAATTAGGTATAGGTCTATAATATAGTTATTAAGAAAGGTTGAATTCTGGCATATGTTATGTAAAGGGCAGTATTTAATATTGACAAACTCTGGGGTTCTAAAGCCGCAATCGCACTGGATTTAAAAAGGGATATTTTAAAGAGACAAAAGGTAACATTTAAAATGGTTAAATTTTACCATTGTTCGCACTTGGATTATTTGGTATGGCTAGTTTTACCACAAGCTATGGTAACATTTGTGAAATAAACCATGTTACTCAAGGTCACTCACAGGAGCACCCAACTGACCAATTAAGGCCATTCTGTAATATGACTTGGGAAGGTTACCCAAGTCGCACCATTTGCATTGGACTTTCCTGCTTGGTAAAACCAACCTGGTCAGTTTTCCTGGGCAGGCGGGACTCGATTAAACTAACCACGCGGCATGGGTAAGTTTCCTTTTCTCCATGGTTAGGTAACCTTCCTGTGCTGTTCGCACTGGACTAATTATGGAAAAACTAGCCAGCATGTCGGTTAGTTACCAAAAAAAAGTCCAGTGCGATTGTGGCTTAAGACAGGAATCTTGGTGTTTAGTTGTACATGAACACTTTCTATGGTAACACTCCAGGGCTTTTCCCTAGAATATCATCCCGATTTTTAGTGTTAAATGGATATTTCAATGTTTCTATGTAAAAATAATTTTTTTCTTTAAATTTATTTCATTATTATTAGATATAGTTTTCTCGTTGTAATAACTTATGCTGTTCATGGCTATTATATCAACATAATGTGTCATTTCTTACTTGTTATCTGATGAACCTTCCATCAAAGTCACTTTAAGCCTGATTAAACACCTGTAAACACAATAAGTACAATCAAGAAGGTTTTATTAGTGAACCTTCTTGGTACAATATGAATTTCATCAAAGACGTTTTATTAATAAAACCTTGATTTCATTAATCCTTTATCTAACAGTGTCAATGAAACTCATAAATGAGGCTAGTCATGAAATAAGTCCACATCGGACTTTCGTGGGTTATCCTTGACATTTCACAATACTGTACAGAGTAAATGAAAATCAAACACAAAAATCATGTCAAAAGTACAGTCATCTCTCCCAAAATATTATTTTTTTGTTTGTTTTTTAGGACAGTTTGTATCAATCGGTTCAGTTCAGGTTTAGTCCAATGACAGATGTCGTCTAACAATCTGACGATGCCCTCTTTCTATTTTTGTTACCATTGATGAGATTGATCTTCTCTTCAAGTGTCAAACTTTGTATTCCTGCGATGCTGCATAAAGTGTCTTTACCATTTTTTTTTTAAAGATTTCTGCTGTTCATGTTCACACTTGTCATGTTTGTGTTACGGCCGGTCAAGTTCCTTGTGGTCATTTTTGTGTTGATACTGTGTATGTGTGTGTACTTTGTTCGTAGTTGTGATCCTTTTGGTCATTGCATTGGTCATTGCATTGTTGTTGGTGGCAGGTGTGTTGCAGAGGCGGACCCAGGTGTGTGAGTTAGTGGGGCTGTTGATGAACCTGGAAGCATGTATCCTAGTATGGTTTTAAACCAAAAAAAAAAAAAACAAACCTTATTTATACCGATTTGCTCCTTGGGGTCATTGTGACAAATTTCAACTACATTTACTAGTTGTTTTGTCATTTCAATTTACTAACAATACACGTGTTGGGATTAAATATTTCAGCATTAATTATGTCATCATCAGGAATGTTGAAATGTTGAATCCCAATGTATTTCAATACTTGAAGTATGCATTATACTTTCTTACCTAACAAACAATTTTCACAATTTTTTTTAGGGTGGAGTGGGGCTTCACTTATTCCCCCTCCCTTAATTTACCTTATTGCTGTGAGGACTTGAGTTGCTTCTCCTGAGCTGGACACCAAGGCTTCCAGGGCTTTCGCTGCCACTTCTCTGTTACTCTTCTTCAATTTAAAAACAAACAAGTAAAAAACTAAACAGTACAACAGCATGAGAAAGGAATCAAGCAATGGTTACTGAAAAACACATGGTATTCAATAAACGACATCATGTGTGTCATACAGATTTGATTGGGTATGGTTAAAAAATAGCAGTACCAATCAAAAATTCTAATTAAACCTTGGTGTATTTTCATATTTTAAGGTAACTTTGTCTAATTTGTACCTGTGGTACATAAAAGTGACCCTAGTGACCTCAGATTTCATTTTTAAAAAATGACGAAACAATCAAGCGAATAAAACTTAGTCATAATTATTTAATGATATTTAATTCCCCATTGTCACAACTGTGTAGTTTACACAGCAGCTTAGCTCAGCAACTAGCATCAATGACATTTTTTATTTGCCACTCCATATTAAATGTTTTAGACATTTGGGGATGAGGCAATGATGAAATGGGTTCTCAAATCAGGAAATCTTTGTGTCACGTGACATCAATGAAATATTTCGGTTGGCTAATCATCACTTGCTACACAAAATTCAAAGTTGATTGATTGACCCACATTAAATTTACATAAGCAATTTCACCAATTCCATTAACTAAATGTGAGGTCTCATCACAAAATGACATAATAGACCTGAAGTCAAATTTTTGAGAAATTTATTTTTAATCAACTTTGAGTACTTGGTACTTGTATTTCATTATGGTATACTTTTTAGGTCAGTTTTCATGCAGGAAATTGTCATTTATGCAGATTTTCAGAGATTTATAGTTTTTAATTGTTTATTTTTAGATTGCTTTATTTGAGATTTTCTCAAAACTGTATTTTCATACATGCATATTTCAAAAGCTCATATCTTGGGATCTACTTATCCAATGACTATCATTTAATGCTTACAGTATGCCCTATTAGGATGTACTAATAACTCAATTTTGGATTTTCCTACCATGAGACTCATTTTGTGGTGAGACCTTTACAAATACAGTACAGTATGCTAAGTATCACGTCATTCTTACACTTGACCCATGCACTGCAATCAATTTTATTTACTCTTTTACAAGTCTTTTTTCAAATTCAAATTCTGCTGAATAAAAACTTATATAAACCAAACCTTGTTGCCACTATTGAAAAATGTTGTTTAATAATAATATTTAATAATAGTTAGGGTTTTATAGCGCATAATGCAAGAAGGCTCTATGCGCTTGGTGATAATATAAGTTTCTTCAGTTATATTTGCATATCTACAGTATGTCCTATACTTATATAACTTGATATTAAAAAAGTCCACTACAGTTCTTCTTTAAGATCCAAAAAGACAAACACCTAAAACAGAAAAATTACCATAAACCTAGGCTAACAAGAACAGACCAAGCCCATATCACTGCATTCCATTTACACTTTCAGATTCTGACGATTTAAATGTTTCAAGGGGTCATCACATTTCTAAGCATTTTTGTTTGAAAGAGTAAAAAACATACTCTATTTTTAACCCTTCCCTAAAAGAATATATGAAAAATATTGATAACATCAATTTGTTTTAAGATTGTTATTTTTAGTTTTAATGTGTGTGTATCTATAAACTACCACTACTGCATAAATTACCTCTTAAGTAGTACTAACATTTTTTCTGTGTATTGGGGAAACTTCTATGCTAAACTGCTGTAAGATGTGCTGAAAACACATTGTGCATATAAAGGAAATTAAAAAGTGTACCAACAAAATTACCAAATTTGAATATTCTGTTTATTTTTATATAATTTTAAATCATACAGGAGTTGAAAGCACCTAGTATATGTTTTGTACTCTTTTGAAAATGTTAACTATGAAGGACCGAAATGAGTGGTATAAATTGCTTTAGTTCTTTCAGTAACTGTTCAAACACAGGACTTAACAGAAACTGTACATTAAATTGTATACAGTTGAATTATAGACGTTGAATAGCAGTTATAATATACTGTATGAAAAATAATAAAGCAATACATTAATTTGATGAAAAATGTTAGTCATGGTCTCTGGAATATGATGATAAATAAATAATTCACTTACTCAAAGACAGAAATTGTAGACATACATGTTTCGGCTCCTTCAACTATGGGCCTTGATCATGTGAATGGTGGAATGCTGTCAGGTGACATACTGTCAGTCTAGACAACGTACAGAACCTTGGCAAAGAAGAACAGTGGTAATCCCGAAAGGTCAAGGAGGCGCTTTATATCAAGATCAACAAGCCTCCTCTCAAACGTGACCAAGGCCTGCAGCTCCCCCCGATTTACGATAGTTTTACCTGCGTGTCATCTGACGACATTCCATCATTCACGTGATCAAGGCCCTTAGTGGAAGGAGCCGAAACGTAGTGTTTCTACAATTTCTGTCTCCGAGTAAGTGAATTATTTATTTATCAATACATTAATTGACAAACAATAAATTTACTTCATACCTCAAATGCTAATTGTGCAGCCAGGCATATCAGTTCATGTGTGTGCTGTTTTTCTTCCATAGTCTTCTCAGGGGTATCATCTATGACATTATCGTCTGTCATGCTATCTACTTGTTTATCATTTTTATCTTCACACATTTTCTTGATAGCCTCGATAGCTTCATGAAAAAATCATCAAATCTATTTTTAAAGTTTGCATGGCAAATTTTTCTGCCTACTAAACAATGTCACTACTTACTGTAAGTCTCATTTTAGAAGGCATTACACATTTTTTAAAGCCACTTTCACATAGAAATACTGCAATGTTACCATAACCATCCTTACAAACCGTCCTGCTGAAATGGTTATAGTAATATTGCGTAAAATTGGTCTTTGAGTGGACTGTTTCAATTTTGACCTTTGTTTAGTTCTGCTTCACAGATTAAGCTGGCTTTATACTGTGGATCCTGTCACACATATCTGGCTTAAGCAATCAATGGATATTAAAGGCGATATATCTAGGATCTGAGATGGTCTAATGAATGCTAGATATGTGCCGGCTGGGCATTCAAGGGGATGTAACTTTCACACTAAAGCCGGCATTTGCAAATTACTACAATATTCTCGTTTTAAACTTCTGTGTGAAAGGGGCTTAAGTGTCATTGGAATGAGAAACTGTATATATACTTTACCATTAGTATCTTGTCCTTTCATGAGTGCAACTTTATACATAAGAAAGTAAGTGTATGAGTTGGTTATGTCATGCTTGGCTGCTTCTTCAATTGTCTCTTCAGCCTGAAATATTGATACAACAAAATAGTAAATAAAATAATATATAATAGAGTTAAAACTATGGGCAGAGGTGCCTCCAAATAGTAATATTCACTACTAGGCATGGGCCTTTCCTCAATCTGCACTCCACAATCTCTACAGAATTCTCGGAAAATGGACATACCATATTTTATTGTTTTAGGGTTTCCACCGTCTGCAGATAAATTTATCTAGGCCCTAGGCCCTATCGTCATCCGTTAACTGGTCGGATCACCTAGGCTAGGAGGCCTAGCCTAGAAGCGCTTGTTACTGTGTAAACATCGCAATTGTCAGTGACTTCACTGTGCGAAATAATATTTTACTATATCACAAAGTGACGTCAAAAAAGTGACGTCACTTTGATAAATAGTAATATTTTGCAAAGCGACGTCAGCAAGCTGGAATAGTAGGAATATTTTTAATCACGTGGCGCTCTTTACACCAATCAGTGCAGTTTAAATGTTTGATGTAAAATATAATAATTGATATTGTGCAATAGTTACAAGGTTTAAAGTCCCATTCCTTCCAAAAACAAAAACAAAATTAAAACATTCTAAATTTGACAATATTGTATTTAAATTTATAAATATTTATACTAATCCGTCTTACATCATTTTTATTTCTTACAAATATTAAAAAATGCAAACAAAATTTATTTTTTGGGTGGATCCTAAAAACTAAATCAGATCAATCTCTATTTGTTTAGCTTTTGTGAACCGTCTAAATCTAGTAACCAACGGAAAGTTATGTGCATAAATGGTACTTACTGTTGAGAGAATACCTGATAACATGCACATGGATATGATATACAACCCATTAGTTTAGCAACAGGAAAATATCAAAGAAATAATCCGGGCCTAGTCTAAAAAAGTTCAATTTACTGTTTTTCTAGGTAAATCGCAAAAAAAAAAAAATTTTTTAAATTGGTGTAGATATTGGAAGGAATGCGCCTTTAATACTCTGTAATTCTGTGCAAGCACTAAACATATTATTTTGTCTGTTTGCCCTCTCCAATTTGAAATTTTAAAGATGTATTGTCACTTGAAAAATGACAAAAAATGGATTTTGAAAATAACTTGTTACTTTGAAGAAATATATAAGTTATGACCATGAAACTAGAAATTAGGGTATTTTAAAATTATTTACCCCCGATATTGCAAGGTTATATGCTGAAAATCAGCCAAAAACCTCAAAAAGGCTGGAAGCCTCTTAAATTTTTATCATTTTTCAGTGTAAAAATCTTATTAAACAATTTTTAAATACACTAATTTCTATTCTCAAGTCCTTAAATTTATGTTACTTTATTATGAGCAAGTCCATGTCAAAATTAATGTCATTGAGTTTTTGGTCATTTTCAAGTGACAATACATCTTTAAGGCAGGGGGACAAAGTAAAGCAAGATCATGTTCAAAAGCAAGTTGACTATGTTTTACTGTATTTCTTTTAAAATGATATTAACAAAATACAAAATAAAGCAATTCAACAATTTGATATTTAAGTTTAAATTCCCCAATGTCAGGGGAAATACTGTATGAAATGTATACTTACAAACAGCCTGTGTTAAAACTGATTTAATTTTATATTAATTTATTAAAATAATTATGATATAAACCTTAGCCAAGTTGTTGAGGCCTAGAAAGCATGATGCTCTGTTCCTCTGTAGCTTTGCAAGGTTTTTGTCTCCTTTATCTGAACTATTGAACAAGCTTAACGAGTAGTTGTACCAAGTGAGAGAGTCACTAAAATCACTGCTCTGTAGAAAAAAAAAATTACATTATAAAAATGAGAAGAGTAATGGTAGGTCGAGAGCAGTTGGATCTTTCACTTCTTGGACCTTGAAATTTGATATTGCCTGACAAAGAGGGTATTCCACTCCTTCCTTAGTCAATTTTCAACTTCCCAGTATGGATTACATCAGTACCCATTCCTTAACCTGGGTGGAGATAAATGTTTTTATGACATGCTTGTCTAGCCTCAGCTCACCTCCAAGTTCTTTCCTACCACAGGGATGTAATTATGCAGGGCGGATGTGAGCGGGGCCACCCACTTTAAAAATGTTCCACCCACCCTAAAGCTTATTTTAAGACCTCCCACCCAGGCTAATTTCAACCTGACACCCACCCTAAGCCTCTGGAAAAGGTAAAAATACAGGTTTTAGTCATCATGACACCCACCCTTACAATGTTTCTGGCCCACCATTTGATTTTTCTAGCTACATCAGGGTTCTGGAAGTAGTTGGCGCAGCGGTGGCGTTTCGGGCTTCCAATCACGAGGTCGGTGGTTCGAGACTCACTCAGTCAGCTGTTTGTG